>UELV01169678.1:0-16747 GCA_900490015.1 Megastigmus stigmatizans | reverse complement strand
CGTCCCTCGAGAAAATCTGAGCGCCATCTTCGCACCATCTGCACACTCATACAGTCTTTACCATAAATAGTCACCAATTCACTGTGAATCTGATTCCCGTTTAACCCTTTTGCAGTTAAAAAACGGATAACCGCACGTAATTCACAATCGGACCTGCTTTACACTGGTAGCTCCATGATTGTCGAGCTCGTACTGCTGAAAAAAGTATTCTTGGCCACCAAAACCAATTCCGCTCTTATCGGTAGAACCTAGACTAAAACTATGATCAGCTCAAGTCCGCTAAGTGGCGTCTGAGAGAAACGCCAAACTAGGGAAACTTACTTTTTGAATACCCCTCGTATTTTAGTACACATAAAAAATGTATCTCTTGACAAAAAATTCTTAATTTTAAAACCTTGTTTAAAATATTTTTGTTTAAATTTTTCTATACCTTGAAAAGGGGAGCATAGTACTAAAACGCTTCCGAAACGTTGATAAAATAAATATTTATTTTTGAGCAGAAATTATATAGATTCTCTTTTTCCAAAAGTATTTTTATCACACGAACAAGTAATTCAGCATCTTATATTCATATTTGTGTATTCGAATGAATCGTTTATCCTGCTTTAAAAAAATGTATTTCAATTGTAATATTATTGCGAATTATTTAAAAGATTAGAGATTTCTAGATGTATTATAACGGAGCGGTTTTACTCTTGTGAGTACGCTGATATGTTCTCACTCCTACCTGCATACACAGTGCAACGGAAAATCTAACTGCGGATTTTCTGAAGCTCACGACTAGGCAACAATCGTAGAGAGCGCAAGAATCTCTTGATGAGTCTCGCATTCCGATACTCGGATGGATATTCGTGTGCTCTGTGCAATGTTCATGAGTCCAGTACTCAGTTTAACTGCTCAGTAGAAACGCTTTTCTACTACTCATACTTCTTAGCTTCTTTGTCAGCTGGGTGAGTGTCTTGGCGATTGTGGCAAAATCTTCTAAAAGTTTCATATACCGCGACGCCATGTCCAAAAATTTTCTCAGCTGGTTTAAGTTTCTTGGCGGCGAATATTTTATAATCGGCTCGATCTTCTCTGGATCGGGCCGAAATCCGTCTCGGTTCACTATTTTTTTTATTTTATTTTTATTTTTATTTTATTTACCAGAAATTTTTTTTTCAAAGGTAATTATCCCACAAGAGGTAAACATAGTTACCTGTACATACGCTGGTACATGAAAGAAAACTTAACAACTAACTTAAAAACTGAAAAACTTCCCAAAAATAACGTTTTATAAAGATTATTATAAATTAACAAGGTTCACAGTATACTTTACAATTAGCTAAATTTCGTAATATATTCGCAATACATTTGTTTTTAGCTATACTAAATTTATTTTATTACTCTACTAAAAATGTCATAACATTATAACATTTTCTATTTTATTTTTTAAGTTCGATTTTTGTAAATTTAGGCTTCTCAACTCATTTTGTAAAGTATAATATTATAAATCTTTATTGCTAATATGTAACTAATTTTGTCACTAACAGCTTTTTTCATTGTTGGTAGCATTATGTTTTTTCTCCTAGTCTTTGAGGTACTCTTTAGATACTCTTTTTTTAATGTTTCGTAATGATAAGTTAGACACTCAATTTCAAACATTTGTTTAATATTTGTTGGATAGTCAATCCCTGGAAAATTATTTTTGTTTGTAATTTTTAAGATCTTAGTTTGTATTTTTTATACTAAATTTAAATTATTTCTATAAGCACTACCCCAGGCTATTATTCCGAAGCTTATCATACTATGAAACAGTGTATAATATATCATCCTTAAAGTTTTTATATCCATTATCTTTTTTATCTTGGCAAATGTATATATTAGATATTTAGTTTTGTTAATAATATATTCAATATGCTTGTCCCATTTCATATTATAGTCGAAAACAATCGCCAAATACTTTTGACTTTCAACCCTTTTAATTTTTTGCCCGTATATTTATATATTTATTACAGGTGGCACACTATCACAATAGTTGCCAAAAGCCATAAAGTCTATCTTATTTGTATTCAGAAATAGTTTATTTAAAACTAACCAATTTGCTACTTTTTCTTTATACATGTTCATTTTGTCCTATGCCAAAGACCAAGTATCATCATCTAAAATGATGACAGTGTCATCAGCGTAGGATAATATTGTTTCTTTTTGCATATCTAACAATAGATCGTTTACATATAATATAAAAAAGAGGCCCTAAAATTGTTCCTTGAGGGACTCCTGTGTCTACTATTCTATTAGTTCTGTTTTCCCCATTAATTCTCACTTTTTGTTGTCTATTCGTTAGATAGCTAGTTATCAAATCTAGTGCTTTCCCTCTTATACCGCATCCTTCAAGTTTTTCAAATAATAATTTATGATTTACTGTGTCAAATGACTTTGCAAGATCGAAAAATACTGCTATTATCGGTTTGCTTTTATCTAAATTTTTGTTAATAATATCTACTACTTTATTCAGCGCATCGGTAGAACCTTTTCCTTTTACAAAACCATATTGATATTCAGATAATATATTACATTCCATTAGGAAGCAATATAGTCTATCGTAAACTATTTTTTCAAAAATTTTTGCTATATTAGAAATAAGAGATATCGGTCTGTAATTAGATATGTTTGATTTATCACCTGCTTTGTGTATTGACATTAATTGAGCACGTTTGAGTGCATCAGGCCACACTGATTTGTCTATAGACAAATTGATAATATGAACCAAAGTTAAAGCAATATATGTATTTATTTCTTTGAGTGTTAGTAGTATATTTTTACTATGGAGAGACATAACTACTGACGTCACACTGTCCCGTAGCCGGGTTGGTTTTGTTTATACTTGAGATAATCTTAATTGTCTGTTTACATAAACATGTATCTTTTAACAATTTGTAAATAGACAATTAAGATTATCTCAAGTATAAACAAAAAAATCCGGCTACCGGCCGGTGTGACGCCATGGTCTCTCCATCGTAGAAAAAATACCTGGTGGCGACTATTGTTATTAACTAAAACAATTAATATTAATAAAACATGAGAGAGAGAGAGAGAGAGAGAGACTAGGTACTGTTGTGCCCATGGTTCGTCTTGACGTGTCGCCTGTCCAAGGAGAAATGTTCAGCTATGCGATTATCACGCGTTTATATTAAGATAAATCGCTACCGTTACGCGCAGGCGTCGGTGTATAGCAAATCTTTTTTAAGAGAATGAGACTCGAATGCAGTTTTAAGCAGACAAATGAGATATTTTGTTACTATTATTTTTATACCAATTTAGATAGTTAAATATAACTTAAATTAAAGGTTGGATAAGGATAAGGTAACAATGAAATAATGACAACAGGTTTATCTTTTAATATAAAATAATTTTAATCAAATAATTTCCATCGCATCGCCGATCTCTATAGGCTGCGTGCATCGCGCGGCGAAATGTCGCAACGCAGTACCCCCATAATGATATAGTATATTTATATATTCGCGGATATAGTGATACTCTCTGAAGTAAAATTCAGGCATTTCCTGGCATCACTGTAGCTATGCACCCAGCCTATAGTACATGCAAAATTCAGAGTAATAAAAATATTCGCTTATTATACATACATTTTTACATCTTTGGTTTGCCCAACTTATTAGATATATACAAAAACAGATAATTTTTCTTACAATGTACATCAAATCAATTATCGCTTGAACCCAAAAGGTAGCGATAAAGTTGTCGAGATGTAACGTCTTTTTTTCAAAACTACCGTACAAGTTTTGATTTCGTCTTTTGTAACAACGTCGTGCGCAGGCGTACGTCTTATCGCTTTAAGTTTTAGTACAATATCGTCTTGATTCGCTGTTTCATCGTCAATGCTAATGTTATCGCGATCAAAAACACGAACGATCAGCTGTTTTATAATATTAAAATTTATTTTTAAAGAATTTAAATAATTCAAACAAATACCCTTTACTTTGCACATTTCGAAACTGTCCCCAGTAGACGGTACTAATCCCTTAAGGGTTTACAGTCTTCCTTCCGAACGCCTTGAATTTGAGGCGCTGTGAGGCACGCAGTGTAGCGACTCCAATTTTTGATCTGGAACAACAAAAAAAAACCACTTAATCTTGATGGTAATAGCTAAAGAAATACGTACGGGATTTTGAAAATATTAACTTTTACAGATTTGGCATGAGTTTGAATAAAAGTGTTAAATTTTCATATAAAAATGGAGCACTATTTTGTTAATAACTTTCGTTATATTCAATTTTTCGAAAATCCCGTACGTACCTCTCCTTGAAATGTATTTGTAAAGGTATCGTCAAAATTTGGAGTGAAATGAATGAAAACTGTTCGAGTTATGCTACGTGCTAGTTTGAAAAAACTCGTTTCGAGATAAATCAAGTTAAAGTTTGAAAACTGTTTATGAACATGAAAAAATAGGAAATTTGATAAAAAAAAAATTTTACCGTTAGTCTGCAATGCCAGGACCATAAAGTTGCCCTTCCAAATTCAAATATTCCTCCTGATCTTCTTTGCTTGAAGCTTTTAAGCTGGAACGTGCCTCTTTCGCTGCTTCGGACAGTGACAGTTCAGCGTGTTTTATTCGTTTTTCGTCAGCTTCAATGCAAAAGTTGTAGGCTTGGCTACCAATACCTATCTCCATGGCTTCCACAATTCTCAATATACTCTTGATTCCATCGTTAAAATTGCATACTGCAACATCCGTTGCAATATCGAGTATTTTTTTACCACTGGAGTACGATTTTTGAGCCAAGTTCCATACAGTTGCATTGAAACTTTCGTTACTATTCTGAGTGTACCCTCCTAAGCATCGGTTCAGCAGCTCTTCTCGGCTCAATTCTTCATAAATTGGCTGAATGGCTTTGAAAACGTCCTCGTTAAGTGGTTTGTTATGTTGAAATGAATCTAATGTACTCTCAGCTTCAGCGAATTTCCACTCCTATTAGTCGCATTGCTAACACCATCCGACGATTTATTTCGTATGCATTTCTGATAAATTTACAGCTTGGGATAACGATTTTAGGACACACCGGACAAACTAAAATAACCTTGAAACCCAATCCTCGTGGACTTCTCTCATGAAAAGTAATATCTGAATTGCACGTTTTGCACTTCACGTGCTGTGTAATCACAGATAATACAGCTAACAGATTCACAATTCTGTAGCTTGATCCATAGTTAACATCAAAATCATCGTCGGACGATTTCAATTTTTTTACTGACGCATTGTGACACCTTGAGAATCACTCTCCGCTTCAAATCTATTATATATATATTTAAGCAGAGAACCTCGAGTTTTTATTATATCAGTCTGTTTCAAGTTGCTACGCTGACCGAATTTACCCCAAAAAGAATTTAAACACAGTTTTGCAACGGCGCGTAAGCCTGAATTTTTTTCTATCTTATCGCGCTGTAGTTTAATACCCTCGTCCCGCTCGTATTCGTAGTACCCTCGTCTCGTGTAAATATTTCTCTTTAGCACTGTCGTCGGTGCAAGATGACGGCCAGCCACTCGCTTGCTGTTTATCTGAAGAAACGAATTAACGTACGGAGCAAAGAGCCCTCCTTTACCCGTATCTTGACCAAACTGTGTTATTTTATTGTGCCAAATAACACATATCGCGGTTACGCGGTAGCCTAGCTAAATGGCTTTCCGAATTTCATCGACTACCCAAGTCCCCGTGAATTCTCGCGCAGCAATCTCATTATGATCGCAATCACCATCTCGACTTTCTTCGCAGAAAGATTTGCATAGAGCAAAAAGTAACCGATTATGCATTTTTACCGGTAGTAGAGGTAGAAACAAGTCTCGAGGTGGTCAAATTTTACATTTAACCACTCCCTCCACACGAGTTAAATCGTAATTTGCACCGGTTATTTCTTTACATTGAGCCCCTTCTAGAATACGAGGATGTCCGAGCGGGAATCGAGCTCTTTTTCACACGTAAGGATACAAAGAACATATATCCGTATATCTTATCGTTTCAGTGGGTTTAGCTACACAGTACGTCATTAAATTTTCGGTGCGCCCGCCGTAGAACGCGCCTCGCGGATTCAACGTGACTTTATTTATTAAGGGGTGATTCTCCACGTAATTCGCGATATCGGGATTTTCAGTTTTTTGGCGATCGAATTTGCATTCACGAATTTCAGGCACATCATACCCGCGTGCCTTAATTCTTTCCATTTTTACGCGCGTACTTTCAAAAGCTTCGTTAAATGTCCGATTGAAAACGGTATTTTTATGGCGATTGTTTTTAAAACATACGGGGCATCCGTGCATATAACAGCTCTGAAACTCGAATACAATGGGTTTATCGTCATTTCCCACCGCAGGTAAGTACCCAGCTACTAAAACCCCCTCGGGTAACATAAATTCGCGGGATCGGCCACCGTGTATTATATCGCGGCCGATTTCACGCTCGCACTGCAACAGCCACTAAATTGATTTTTGTGAGTGTCGATCGGCGCGACTGTAACCGTTTGGCGGAATAATACCTATTGTGTTTGGCAACAGAAACTTTTTTCTAAATACATGCGAACACGCGGATGCAATAGTAGTTGTAGAAACAAAAGGGTCGGTGTCTCCCACTTCGAGAAAAATCTTTCTGAACGGGATACATGCCCGTCGTAAAATTTCAACGTCCATATGACAATATTCTACACTTTCGTGTTTGAAATCAAAAACGTGATTCAGTTAAAGCGCTCAATTTCATGTGAAAATAATTTAAACTATCTATGAATTTTGTACAACCGTGCTGTATCGTAATTATATTTTGTCCGTTAAGATTAATATTAGGTATACTTTGACTCGATCTTTCAGCTAATTCTTTCAATATAAATTGCGCGTCAAAGCTACGAGCGTTGTGTGCTATATACACGATTTGGTGAGATTGAGATTTATCTCTAATACACAATTCAAGCAATTATTTCACAGGGTCATCGCGAAAAACGAACTCGCGTATGCCACAAGTGAGGCACCATTGCCAAATGTCATCCAAGTCGATGCAATCGGTGCACACTTGCTGCGTAACACAGTATACTGCGTAAAGATTAAGTATATGTAGCTTAGTTGTCGCATGATTCTGATAAGTTGCATCTTGACGCGTCTCGAAATCATAGAAAATAAATAAACATTTTTTTATTTGCTCGAGCTGACCCTGGGCGACATTTATTGGTTGCATATAACATAATTCATTGACGCTATGACGTCGCGTACAATATTTACGCCAATTAACGCCACACTCGTGTCGCGTTAATCTGTTTGTGACTTGCAAACATCTTTCGCACACTTTAACTAAGTCGCATAATTTTTTATTTTTTTTTCTTGTAAGACCCGTCTCGTTTATGATTGTCGAAGCATCGATTATCGTAAAAATTCCTATTACAATCTGCGCATTTAATAATTTCAACGTTTTCAGAATTACAACCGGGTGGAACAAAACAACTCGAACTAATTGTTTCGCAAAGTGTCTCGAGATCTGGTCATAACAAAGATTTATTACCACCCTCAAATCTATACCTGCTGTTCGTAGTGTCGCACGACCGTCAAAAAAGGTACCTCGCCGGTCCCTAATGTTTCTTTGTCGAGCACAACTACAGCTATAAAATAATTTAAGTAATAAGCCTGAAATTTTTCAATCTCGTAGAGGCCGCAGCTGTTTCGGGGTATGCATACGCTGGCTTCATGCACTAGTCTTTCGGCCCGTTCTTTTTGTAACTTGCGCCTACCATCGCGAATACCTCCCTAAACGTGCCGTGTCTCTGGTGAAGCATTATTGCGTAAGGCAATGTGAGCTTCGCCGACAACTAGCGCACGCGGCAAGCACAAGTTGTCGTCGTTTCTTATCGAAACCATTGATCTGCGCGTTACGGCATTGACTGTTAAATTTCTATTTCGCCTCGCGCCTGATCCGACAGACACTTCGATAATCGTAGTTTTTAAAATAAAAGTATTATCGATGCTAAAATTCTCATTGCTCTGCGTAAGACTGTTAATCCAGCCCAGAGATCTTCGTAAAATATGTTCTTCTCCATGCGCGAAATTCTTGCTACTAATACTTATGCCAATTAAATCGTTTCCGTCAAGCGGAATCGTAGTTAAATACGTGTAAATATCCCTAATAGCGCTTTTTAACCATATTATGGGGTTGACGCGTGCCGAAGGTGGCTCGTTTATTCGCATAATTTTTCTTTTATCTGTCATCCGAAACATGTGAATCAATGATCCGTATTCTTCTACGATCGTAAAGCGCTCGCCTGGTGGTCTTATGTCGTTGCCGGAGATCGTAGGCACATCGTCCCCGCCGCCGCCGCCTCCTATCTTCATAACACCTTTGGTAGATAGCTGCTCATGATGGCTCGAAGCTGGCTGTGGTGAACGCGACGGTGAGGGGGGCAACCATGGCCATGTGGAGGACGATGTGTCTGTATCCATACTGGACGATACATCGTCTTGTTGATCAGCTGAAATTATTAAAAAAACGTTTTAACTAATTATCGGTTAAATATTTTTTTTTAACTAATAAAAGGTATTGTTTTTACTTTTTTAAAAATCGTTCCTCGGACTTGCCGTCGAAATTCTCGTGTATACGCTCTAGAAGATCGGTTAATTCGACATGCGGCAGGTTACATAGCGGTGAATTTTCATCCAGAGCTTGATCGTGAAACCAGCGCAATTCTTGCGCTCGTCGCACGTGCATGATTCTACGAACGTATACAGCCAAGTTTCCACTGCTATCGATATCCGACACATCGAGGCCGGTATTACTCGCGAGTCTTCTTCGAATCACTTTTTTTGAAAAAAAAATAATAAATAAACAATTTTATTTTAAAAAAAGTAATAAATTTGTAAAAACTTACGTTCGTTAACACGACGATCCAGAATATTGGTTTCGTCGAAGGCGTTGTAAACCAAGCGCCACCCGTCCTCGATGTTATGGTACTCCCTTTCTCGAGGTGCCATCCGACGATAATAAGAATTATGCAACAGCTGTGATCGCTCCGGCGCGATGACGCCTGCAGTACTCGTCGAAGCTCCGTCCGCTCGTTGCATCGCTCTCATAACTGCAAGGTGCGGTTCTATATATGTAGACATGACTGAACGCCGCACGCGTAAACCGAGCAGCTGATCGTCCACGACTTGATCCTCGGATGAAAATTCATACGACGACGATGTAGCCGAAGAATAAATGCTGATGACAGCCTCCGCCTCGGCATTTTCTATGTCTACAGCGTGTTCATTGTCGACGTTATCGTCGTCACCTGGCTGTACTGGCCGGCTCACGTCTAGTGGCTGCCGTGACTACTCCTCCTCATTTTCTGAAATATCGGACTCGCTTTGACTTGTCCCGACATTTGCGATATCACTGCCATAGTTCAACTGACGGGATACTGGATTCACACGCCCGTCACTTTCTTCTTCATCAGAAGCAACGTAAAAAGTCTCAGCCCCCAACTCAGATACCGCGGGACTGTCGCTGTAGTCCGTCAGTAACTCACGTCTTGCTGTAAAAAATTCTGATATTAAAAAATTATTTCTTATACAAAAATTTATTTTCCTCGATAAATGATGCTTATTTTTTTGTAAAAGAACGAGTTAAAAAAATTTTTTTATGAAACAAATTACAAATAAAAAATATTTCGTTTTTTCTTAAATTATAAATTTTAAAAAATATTTACAACTTACCAAGCATTTCTTCACAAGCGGCACGGAGATGGCTGTATATACTCATATGCTGCATACCCATCTCCGCGATTAATTCCCCAGCTATAAAGACAGCTGGTTGCATTTTCCGGAACAATCGCGTATAAAATCGCACAATTCTCCGGAATCCGCACTGCACTAATAAAAAACGCAGTTCTTGTTTCAACAATGGATAGGCCATCTTGCGCAACCGACGCCGCAACGCAAAGCTGCATCTTCACCGCACTATAGCACTGTTCACACGTAATGCGCTTGCGGTATGCGCAATCATGTCTCGCAACTCGCGTTCAACACGATTATCGAACATTATAGATGCTACGTCCGAATTCACCACTGTCCTCATGGTTACTGAAAGATTTGCCATGGGAGCAAAGTTCGCTGACATTCTGCGCGGGGATGAACGCCACCTTTGCGCTAGTTATACTTCTTGGAAAAAATAATTTGACCGTCACCGATTGGCGGTTGGCCATGCGCGGCTTTTTTTGATTGTATATGCACTCGTTTGTTATTGCAGAGCTATAGCATTACTTCTCGAATCGAGAATTTGGTCACATATACATTAGCACGTGGACTACTGATAGTTGTTGCCGTGCGAATAATCCCATGCAACGCACCTTCACCACCATCCAGAGCTCTAGAGACAACTGTCGAAAACACTTCTTCGAAACAATTAAGATAGCAGCAGCTGTTCAATGATGCGCCTCTAATCCAACCGTTTTCTCGATTGTGTATACAGACGTCAGAGCCCTAATCTTTTGCAGGGGGATATAGTATTACTCCTCATGCCGCAATTTGCCGTATACCCACATATGCATACGGCAAGGAATGTATAATAAGATATCATCTATCTCTCTCTCTCTCTCTCTCTAAACAGATAGTACATTTCGGTTCGCAATGGTTCAGTAACACGTGTTAATGAGATGCACGTGGATCAACTGCTTTCCGTTGGCCTCGCGTATCTATCGGATGATTAAGCGTGGGGCCGTTGCTCGTTTTCAAATTTTTTAGCTGATACGTGGCCCCGTCGCGGCCGCAAATTTTTTCAGTGCAGGGGCGCAATCAGCTGATGCGCGCGGGGCACGATATCAGCTGATGCGTGCCCCTCTCGCTGCCGCAAATTTTTTCAGCGCGGGGCCCGATCAGCTCATACGTGCCCCGGTCGTCCGCGCGCGCGGACCACCGCCGCTGCCGCCGCCGCCGTCGGGGATGGCGCTGGTCTTTTGATAAAAACGCCATCGATCGAAACATGCGAATCAGTGTCGAGGATGGATACGCGTTGGAAGCATCCTTTTACGTGTTGCGTGTATGGCCCTACTAGGTGTGGTAAGACCTTGTTCGTAAAGAGGTTTCTCGCGCAGTTTCCGGAGATTTGTGACGTGCCGTTCGATCGTGTACTGTTTTATTACGCCGAATGGCAAGAGGCGTACGCGAGTGAGTTTCAAGCAGCCATCGAGTTTCGAGAGGGGCTCCCGCAGCCGAGCGACTATTCGTCCGACAATCCGAAAGAAATTACTAGTGCTGGATGATCTAATGCGAGAATCTTCCAACGACATCATCCTCGATCTATTCACAAAAGGTAGCCACCATAAAAATATATTGGTTATATTTATTACGCAGAATATCTTTCACAAAGGAAAATCCCAGCGCGATATTAGTTTGAACACAAAGTACATTGTTTTATTTAAAAATCCGTGCGATCGAGCGATCCGAAATTTTTATAAGAAGTCTATCTAGACGCGACTCGCGAACCGTATTCTTATCTCTTTCTCGATCTCTCGCAGGACTGTTTGGATGAATTCAGATATCGCTCAGCTATATTTCCGAACGACTCTAGCTACTATGCGTACGTACCGAAAATATTCAAGGTCCGTTAAAAAAAATGGAGGGCGTGAGCGAATAAAACAAATAGGCGTCTTACGATTATTCTTAGTTACGCATCAGCAATGGCAAAGTTAACATCGTGTATCAAACGCTTCTCGAAAAAACATCTGAGTTTTTTGGGCACTCTTTGTCATACGAACGAGCGCCAGCGCAAAGTTCTGCTACGGACGGCGGACAAACCTCTCGTCAGATGCATATGCGAGTGCGCTTTAAACGTTTTACGTGGCATAATCAAGCTCAAGGATACGGAAAAGAGACGATTGACGTAACATAGACACGTGTTGCGCAGAGTAATCGGTAAAAAATCAACGCTTGGTTGGGAGCACAAAAAACGCATATTGATACAAAACGGAGGCGGCTTTTTACCGATATTATTAGCACCTATAATAGGCGCGCTCTTCTCAAAACTTTTCGGCTCGCAGCGATAAAATGGAACAAGCGCGCAAGATGATAATCGTACCCGAGGAAACGCTTCATCGTATGTAGAGTACGCAAGCTGAAAATAGCTCGAGTGAAAAAACAATACAGACTTTCGGTGGTGGTGACAACTTGTCCAGGCTTGACACGGAGATGCACGAGATTCTTAACTCGAAAAAATCACCAATGAACGAGAAAAGCGTCTAAATTATTTTCAAGTGTTGCAGCGCTATCTTTTTTTCAAAGACAACGATCGCGCCAACGAAGCATTGCACGAGCTCAAGGAGATCGACGAGTCATTTACGTCTCTCAGCGAAGAAGGGATACTCAAGTGCGTACCTAAAATTCAAGGAGGGCAACTACGTACGCGTCAGTCGTACAAAAAATACCTTTGAGCGCGGTTATGATAAAAATTTTAACGAAGAGATATTTAAGATTTACAGAGTTACGCAGCGTCAACATCTATACACTTATGTTTTGCAAGACTTGAACGACAAGATTATCGATGGCTTTTTCTACACCCAAGAGTTGTGCATTGTGGGTAAAAAACGTCTAGCGGGTGACCAGGAATTTAATGTAGAGAGCGTTATTCGTACAAAGGGGCGTGGTGCCAGCAAACAAGCCCTCGTAAATGGGTGGGATATCTGGACAAATTCAATTCATGGATAAAAGCGAGTGAATTGAACAAAATTTGAAGAGACAATGGATAATCAAGATGAGTTTTACATGGTTTTACCAAGTAACAGCAGCACGATGTACTTTACCGATAACGCGACTGCCTGCTTCACCACACACTTGCAACGCGAGATAAAGTTGCACGGCCAGTAGACCGTTGGTCTCGCCGAAATTCACGTGCCCTGTACATTTGTACACATTCAAGAGGCCGAGGCGTCTTATATTTTTGAATCCGAGCACGAGAATGAAATCACTCGAGACGCGTGTCATATTCCAAGCGGTATTTACAAAACGTTGGAGCAGCTGGCTGACGAGATAAACAGAGTCAACGATAATTACTCGCATCAGATGATCGAACTGCTGAAATTTCGTAAGGGCTACCTCGGTGTACATAGAAAATGCGACTGCGAGCAATCTCACTCCACAATTTTAAATGAAAAAATTCGACACATATTTGGGTTCGAAGACCCGAGGCACGAAAAAAATTTTACGACGTCCCACGAGGGTCCACAGGTCATTGAGGGCAATCGACCTGCTTCGCTCGCTTGAGCGATACCCGATCAGTTGTACATTTACACAGACATATGCGAGCCGTCCACGGTTGGTGTCACACAAACGGCTCTTTTACGTCTCGTATCACTCGACAGTTCTAAATATAAATTTTGCTCTAACATAGTGCGTCACTTTTCACCAATTCATTACATACCGCTTCTGTATCACAGCTTCCACGATGTCATTATAGATATAAGAGATCAACGAGGGCGGCGCATTCCATTCGAATACGGAACTTTGACCGTTACACTTCATTTTAGGCGTAATCGCTAAGCAGACGGCCTATACAATGAGTCATTACATTCGATATTACGAGGATCAGATATGTGGCGGCCGTGTGAAAAACGTTTTCACGGGTTCATCTTTTCAAAGAGGTCGAGGTGTGGGGCGTGGTTAGGCAGATTATCTCTCAGAATACTGCCGTACATAGCAAGTCGTGCTAAAGCTGTGGGAAAAGAAACCGTGCGCGCAGGTATAAACGTTTTGGACGACGTTCGTAGCGGATTTAATTTCAAAGAGGTCGTAAAAACGCACACTCGCGAGTCTGAAAAAAAATTGAAGAGGAAGGCGGTTGACAAAATCGCAGATATAATGAAAGGTTCCGGTTATTAATCACGTACCCGCAAGCGCAGGTGTCAGTCGAAAAAGACACGCGTATAAGTTCGCACGGTAGCAATGCCTAAGGAAAATAAACACGAGCGTACAGTGAGAAAGAAGCGGAATACAGTAAGAAAGAAGAAGAAGAAACCAAGTTTTAGAAGCGTCGAAGACATATTTGGCCGTAAATAATATGGCTTTTTTACATTCCCATTCTTCGGGATGCGTGTCCAGCGAGCTGGATCTCTTTCCGCTGCCGGCCACGCAAACATCCATCGAAAACAGTAGCTTTTTACATTACAAACCTGTGTCTTCGCCCAGCGATGAGGGTGACGCGCCTATAGAATTCGTCATTCCGAGTGCAAGCAAACATTATTTAGATGTCATGCACACTATGTTAGACATTCAGGCAAGAATCATAACAGTAGATACAGAAGCAGAAAATATCAAATTTGCGCCGATTAATAATTTTGTGCACTCAATGTTTAATCATGTCGACGTTTTTTTGAATCAAAAACTTGTTTCGCCGTCTAATAACGCTTATCCGTACCGAGCGTACATTGAATTGCTGCTGAATCACTCACCCGCAGCTAAAACATCACACTTGACAACGAGTCTTTGGTACGATGATACACCGGAAGCCTTCGAAGCAGCACCGCAAAATCGAGCCGCCGGCAAAAATTTCGACTCTGAACAACGGAAATATTTTACTCTAGGTGGCAAGACATTCGATATGATTGGTCATCTGCATTGCGATATATTCAATCAAGACAAGATGCTGCTCAACGGTGTAGAGATGAGAGTTTGCATTATACGTAGCAAAGATGTATTCTGTTTGATGGACGACTCCGACGACAGTAAGATCAGTGTAAGGATTAAGGAAGCGACGCTTCTCGTGCGGCGTACAAAAATCAGTCCGGGCGTTTTACTAGCGCACGCACATGCGTTGGCCAAGACGACACCCAAGTATCTGATTACCCGTGTCTCTGAATAACATCATTCTTGGTCAGTTGCTGAAAAGAATCATTATTGGATTCGTCGATAACAAAGCGTTCAATGGAAATCGCAAATTTAATCCGTTTAATTTTCAACATTTTTCTATAAACTATCTGTCTCTGTACGTAGATGGTACGCAAGTGCCGAGTAAACCTCTACAGCCACGTTTCACGGGGGCCAATAATTTATACGTTGATGCTTTTCATACGCTATTTACGGGCACCGGCATTCACTTTCTCAATGAAGGTAACGGAATTAATCGATTCAATTATGCGAGAGGCTTCTTTTTGACTACTTTTGATCTTACACCAGACTTGCCGGCGCATTGCGCATCGCATTGGAATGTCGTACGTTCGGGTAGCATACGTTTAGAGGTACGATTTGAAGAAGCTCTGCAGAGCACGATAAACTGCATTGTGCATGCAGAGTACGATAACGTGCTGCAGATCGACTCAAGCAGGCGAATCGTAACGGATTTTAGTGCCTAATATGGTGGGGTAAGGACGGATATATACACGATGATTGGTGAGCAAGCCGACACTGAATAATCGTTCGCCCCTTGCATTTCATCATGGACTTCGTCATTGACATACAGGGTTTTCGCGACACGAAAAAAAAGTTTTTACCGAAAGAAGTTGCGGTAGTGTCTCTTCAAGAGCGTGTGATCGGACATTGGGTGGTGTCACCGCCGTGTGTTTTTTCGAAATTGTCGCGCGATGTGCAACAAACCAATAATTATTGCCGCGTGATAAATATTGATAAACATCAAGCGCCAACGTTTCAGAAGCTTGAACAATCATTCCCGGATGTATGCGTGTGTATTGCACATGCGCAAACAAATTTTATGTATAAAAAAGATTTTTGTGCGCTGCGACGGGCACAGCAAATAAGAAAGTGGGTGTATACACTTGTGTCGGAAGATTGGAAGAGCGTACCATTTATAAATATCGAGATATTCTATCAGTCGGTTTGGCGCTACAAACAGGAGCAGAGACATTAGTCTAGAGTGATTTTACGTGCGGTCCCTGCCTTGCGGCTTATCCACACGGCCCCCATGGGCGTGGGATTGGGATACGCCCAATCAGCGCGTTGCATCGCTGTATAAACCCACCGCACAACTGCAGATTTCAAGTGGAGCGGTACACTCCACCTTACCCTCTGTCTAGGGGTCGGAACCGTTCCTATCCCTACCGACTCAGCAGGTCGGTACCCGAGTTGAGACTGCAACTCACACAGCGTGGTCAGCGCCGAGTCTGGGGCTCTAACCTCCCATCCCCGACCCCGCCGCTAACCCTAGCGATGTGGGCTGGTAACCACTGCCCTTACGAGCCCAACACTAAACGATCGGGACAGGACGAGTCCTGTGGACCGCCGATCCCCGTAGTACCTTTTATGCTCCAGGTGGGAGTTCCGAGCTACACAATAGCTCTACCGAAGCTGGGGGTCGTACCACTCCCTCGACTCGGTGAACCGATTGGCTGGGGCCGTGGGTTTGCCAAACCCAGGGGACGGGCAAGCCCGGAGCTCCTCTTGCGGTTTCACATTCAGTCAGCATTCATTCGTTCATTTCGTCCACCATTCGCTGAATCACACTAGCTCTCATTCTATATGCACGCTCAACGAACGTGCACATACTTTCATACGATTCTTTCGAACTCAGCACGTGGCTCACATCCATAACACCATTCTCTGTTTCAATCACGCCCATCGCATCCAGGCATCGAAAACATTCATACATCTCACACTTACACAACACATGCATCCAGTCTTCCTCTCCTGCTTCACACACACACAACGGGGAAGCGGAGAGTCGGCGGCTGTGCAGCCATGCATTCAGAGTCCCGTGTCCTGTTAAGATATAACAGACACGGAGGCTCGGCTCAAATACTCTCG
>UELV01169627.1:0-13926 GCA_900490015.1 Megastigmus stigmatizans | reverse complement strand
TTACAACACTGTTTGAAACCAAACATTTTATAATAAATGTTTTTAATAAGTTCTCATAAAGAGAATATTTTATCCCTAAATTGCTGGAACTTATAAAACCTTGGCGATCAAATTTGGCTACAGATATTTTTGTTAAGGTCTAAATCCCTCTAGTGGCGAAAAAAATAATAAAAATTAAACAGTCAGTTACATAATGAAAAATCGGGCGTCTGAGCGCAGTATGAAGAGCGCGCGTACGGTCTCGCGGCGTCGTACTTCATATATCATAACTCAGGAACACTTGGATTCTCCATCCTGAAATTTCAGGCCTTTGTAGCTTAAGAGTTGTACTTTAGAATAAAAAAAGTTATTTCGAAAAAAAAAATACATTTTTTTAGAAAAATTGATTTAAATATTCGACTCAATTTTTTGACCTTAAAGAAGCACTATAGAGAAAAAATAGTTAAACCACCAGAAAGAGCGAGAAAAAATCTATCGATATATGGCTTTTGATTTTTTCTAGGAGTCTTATCGTTCGATTGTGACCGAGTTGAACAGAGCGCCTATTATGCGAAAAATGCGCCGCGCGCGCCCTGTGGCTGGTTTTTGGTGGACGCTCCCATATCTATATACAGAACCACGCTAAGTATATATCTATATATGTTCTAGCAAGCGCGAGGCTATTCTTCATTCCTCTTTGTGCGATGTTTCGTAGCTCCGCACTCGGTACCCCCACTCCGCGCAGCGCTGCGCTTGTGTGTGTACGTTATAGCTTGGTCGAGCGCACGCCTGTATACAATATAGTATAAAATATCCAAAATACAATATAATATAAAAAATAGTAGACGATTCATTAAATATCACATAACCCTCCCCTCTTGAGGCGGGAGCTACATTGCCGCCACATGTGTAAATACGTCAAGTAATGGAAAACAAATTTTTCTATAATAATAAGAAAATAGATAATGTAACTACAGAAGAGCAACCAAATACTAATCCATTTAACTTCAACCCAAACTTTAACCATGATAGTGTTATAAAAGAACCTACAAACATGCAGACCAACATTAATTTTTCGAAAAGTCAAAACATTGAAATGGACTCCTCCTATAATGAAATTACCAAAAGCGTAAATGCAATGTTAGACCCTTTATCTCAATAGAAAAGACAATGTTCCAAAAGTGCGGAAAAAAACTTAAAGAATCCTAGACTTAACCTCACCCAAAGTAAAAATGAAAACGAACCCGATCCAAAAAGAAAAGCACCTAAGAAATAAAATTTAAATTGACATTTGATATTATTCCTATAACAATGTCTCACAAAATTAACACTAAAAAAGTAAACTGGAAAAAATTCAAAATAAACCTAATCAACAAAATAGAAAAATACCAAAATCCACTCGCACCTATTAACACAAACTTAAACGAAAAATATGAGTCTATGAAAAAAGACATAATTGAATCTCTTGATCTGAACTATTACAATAAGGAAAATGGTAAATCCTCAAACTCAAATCCAATCAAGCTGAATATAAAATGGAAATCGTTCCCTTCCCCAGCCCCATGGTGGAATGAAAAGTGTGACAAAATCAAGGAAAATCGAAAAAAGCTACCCAAAATTTTCTCACCAATCCCTCATATGAAAACCTAATAGAACTCACAAATACCGAAAAAAAAAACAAAAAAAGAATTAAGAGAAATTAAAATCAAAAACTTCAAAAACTTCATTGAAACAAAACCAACCAGAGAAACACCGACAAGAGAAATATTCTCTGTTATAAAAAAATTCAAAAACAGACGAATGATAGATAACACAATAAACAATAACGACACAGAAGTGATAGAAGGAGCTTACAAGTTTATCGAAGAATTTTGTCCCCCTTCACTATGCCCCAAACCCCCAGAAGAAGACTCGCAAAACATTAATAATAATGAAGAACTAAATTTTCCTCTTTCTATGAATGAATTGAACTCTGCGATTAAGACCTGTAAAGTGAGAACCACACCAGGTCTTGATCAAATTGACTATCAAATAAATGATCAATAACATTCCAAATGATTACAAACAAATAATTCTAGATCGATTCAATGAAATCTTTTTAAATAAGTTCTTCTCAGAAGATTGGAAACAGTCACTAGTTATCCCTATCCCTAAAAAACAAAAATCCAAATTCAGACCAATCACATTATCATCATGTATACTAAAATTATTCGAAAAAATAATACAATCAAGACTTAATCATTACCTAGAAAAAAGAAAACTCATCCCATTCTGCCAAAATGGATATAGAAGAAATAAATCATGTGCTCACTGTCTAAGTTCACTAATTACCGACATTCACTGTGCCAATAACGAACAAAAGTGTACATCCTGCCTCCTTCTAGACCTCAATTCAGCCTTCGACAACGTTGATCCGACCATTCTTCAAGAAGATCTAAAAGATTTGAAAATTCCCTTTAACATAAGAAGCTTGATATTTAAAATATCAACGAACAGATCCCTATTCTTCAAAATTAATAATAAAATAGTAGGCCCTTACATTAGACAGAAAGGAGTTCCTCAAGGAGACGTTCTAAGCCCTTTAATTTATAATATATATAACATAGGGATCATCAAAAAACTCCACAAAGAAAACGAACTTCTCCAATTCGCCAATGACACTGCAATAATAAATATTAATAATAGTATTGAAGAATCAGTTTCCTACATTGAAAACAATATCGAAGATATAGTTAAATATTTTCATCAAGGAGGCATAACGGTTAATCCAACAAAAACTAAATTTATTATCTTTTCTAAATCCAATTTCCCTAAAAATAAACACAAAATAAATATTCTAGGCGAAGATATCCCCACATCAGAATCAATAAAATATCTTGGACAAATCTTAGATCAAAAACTAAATTGGAACAGTTACGCAAAATTCTTAATTGAAAAAACCAGGAAAATTATCAATATATTAAAAATACTCAGAGGTATATTCTAAATATCTATAAAAGTATCCTTCGCAGCAACATTGACTACAATATCTTCAACTACCATATAAAGAACCAAGAATTAAACCTTAAACTAAATAGAATTTAATACAAAGGCATTAGACTGGCAATGGGATACCGCACTTCAACTCCTATCAATATTCTTCACACAGAATCATGTGAACCCCCTCGTCACATAAGAGCCAAGTTACTGTCAGACAAATTTATTCTAAATCTCATGTCTAATGAAGCCCATCCCTTAATAGACAAACTTCTTAAGCTCGAATTCTCTCTACACACATCAGATAAATTCAATATAAAACAATCATTCATAATATTTAAGTCGTTCCAGCAACGCTATCCCTCCAAAAGATCAAGAATAATGCCCTTTAGCTCTCCCAACCCTACCACATACAACTACCAAAATATAATAACCCCGTTTTAATTTAACTTTAAGACAGGTAAAGAGATACAAAATTCTCCACATCCGAAAATCTTACTTCTAAACTTTTTAAATTTCATGCCTGAAGATATTATAGAATTCTACACAGATGGTTCTAAAATACCAGAAGATGATTACAAATATACAGGACTTGCTATTTACTCACTAAAATTAAAATTAGAAAAATCATACAAAATATCATCCTTCGCATCAATATTCACTGCAGAACTCACTGCAATGAAAATAGCTCTAATCACAATAGAAAATCTAAAGATCAATCAATCTCTCATCCTAACAGATTCACTGAGTTCATAAGAAGCCCTTGAAGATTTTTCCTCATCAAAAAAAACTACATCTTATCTGATCCCAGAAATTAAAGAAAAAATTGTAAATCTAAAAAACTATAATCAAAATGTAGAATTCATATGGATTCCTTCTCATATGGGTCTAACAGATAATGAAATAGTAGATGATTTAGCAAAAAAAGCTATAACAACAGGAACTCCTCTGGACATAAAAATCCCTCATTCAGATTTCCACCAATTAATCAAGCAAAACAAATTAATCTCTTTTAAAACTTACATCCAAAAACATAGAATCTACAAAGGCATACTCTATTTCAATAATTTTTATAACGAAAACGTCTTAAAGAAACCTTGGTTCTATAACTCTGACAAATCAAGAAGCTACATTACAACAATAAATAGACTTAGATCCAATTACTATTCTCTAGGAGAAAGTCTACACAGGAAAAACCTAATTAATGACCCCAAATGTCAATGTGGATACGATATACAAGATCTTGACCACATAGTATGGGATTGCCCTACCTATAACATACAAAGAAAAACAATAATTATAAAATTAAAATGCCAAAAAAACTAGCCTACCACTATAGAAGAAATTCTAAAAAAAAAAACAAATAAAAAAGTTCAAATATTCTATATCAATTCCTCCAGAAATGCTCTTTAAAAATTTAATAATAATAGTACTCACAAATTCATCCCAAAGATGTCACCACTCCTCACCAAATCTGCAAACCCAGCAGCATAATATAACCCAACTACACGCGGACATTAAATATCACACATCAACCAAGTTCAGATTTTATCCAAAGGACAGCTTATAATAGATTATAATAGCTCATTTACAGAAATCAATCATCACAGAAGAAGACAGAACCCAACGGACTCAAGAAAATTATAATACCTGGTAATGGCCTAAGCTCACCAGCAAAAGGCCAACAAAAACTACAAAAAAAAATGTATTTCTGTATGGCGCTTGACGTGTGTATATGCATGTGCGCTCGCACGTACGCGAGGCGCGTCGATGTATGCGTCGCTGCATACTGCCTTATTCGAAGCTGACTAAGGTAGACTATCGCTTGGTGCCTAGGAGATGGTGCCCTCGCGTGATGAGCTGACTGCACGCTAGTTATTTTATATGTAATTCCTAACGCATTTGCGCACGGTTTATGGGCCGTACTGTACACGTGTTGGTATGGCGACCTATACCTATTTTTACCTAAATACCTATTTTTAGCAACAATATTTTTTAATGTATTAATAACTATAATATTTTTTCTACTTTAGTATATTTTTTTGAAGAATATTAAATTATATACCTATTTATATATTATAAAATACTTCGAATAACAACAGTTCAATTTTATTTTTGCTGATAAATTTTGAAGATACTACTTTATTTAATTATTTGTTTAAAGTTAAATAATTATTCTCATATTTGAAAATATTTATTTTTTGTTATTTCTAAAATATTTGGTTATAATGTTTATGCCCGAGGTATAGTGTTTGTTCCAATAATGAGATTCATAAAGATCTGCATAGGCTATTGGAGTTTCTGTCAAATCATGATCATGATTTCTAGCGTTACTAGAATTTAAATTTCCATTGTATATTGGAAATATATTGTCAGCAGTGATGTACATCCTCAATATATATCTGTTCGTTCTGGATTGAATGTATATTCATATTTCTAACTAAATAATCAATTCTTTATTACATTTTTGATATTATCTAAACTTGACCTTAAGAAAGTCATAATATAAATTGAAATTGCTGTTAAAGCTTTTATTTGTCCCATTAATACCAATTACATAAACAATTTCTTATCAGTTTCCAACTTCTCATGGCAAAATTTGGCTAAAAAAAGTTGTGAAATCATTTTAGATATTTTCAAGTATTCTTTTTAGCTTAGCAGCAATCTTAGCAGTTTTAAGTCATTTTAGTTGTTCCATTATTTTTTTCTCTTTTCAATTTTGTACAATATTCTGAATCTTAAAATTACTATGAACATACTTGGCGGCACGGCGTCAGGCAGTATAAAGTGGCGAACAAAATGTAAGCTTATATAAGTTGCAATCAAATGTAGCTGTAATGTACGAAACAATAAAACTTAAAATTAATAAATACCAAATACTTTTTCCTTAATAATGAAGTGAAAAAAAAAATAATGTTAATTAGTAATTTTGATCGAAATATAATTAGAATTTGCAGGATTTATAGGTCCCCTTCTACTCTTTATGTTGCATCGAGTAAGTCCGATTTCCACACCTAGATACGAAAAGTTACGGAGCGCAGTATCTGGACCCCAACATTGGAGACCCTATACGCCTAGACATCGAATATGATCAAATTCTACACCTAGATACGAAAAGCTACGAAGCGCACTACTTAAACTCCATCGTCAGAGACCTTGTAAACCTAGACATCCAATATGGTCAAAAATTCTACACCTAGACACGAAAAGCTACCGAGCGCACTACTTAGACTCCATCGTTGGCGACCTTATATACTTAGACACGGAAAGCTACGGAGCGCAGAATCTGGACCCATCTTCGGCTACCCTATACACTTAGAGATCGAGTACGATCGAATTAACCACCTTGATACAAAGAGATACGGAGCGTTCTACCTTGGCACTATCATCGGCGACACTATACACTTAGACATTGAGTACAATCGAATCCCACACCAAGACACGAAAAGCTACGGAGCCCATTACTTAGATCCCATCATCGGCAACCTTATACATCTAGACGTCGGGTACGTCCGAATTGCACACCGAGGCATCATTATAGTCGTCCCCATGCACCTAGACATATAAGACTATAACATCACAGTTGTTATTAGGAAAGAGGGTTATATTTAAAAAATGGAATGGTCATTAAGCGATCCACAGTATTACGAAGAGGTAAAAAAAAATCCCACTACAAAGTTATAAAATAGTGTAAAGTTGTTGTTAGATACTTGGAAACAAAGGGGGCTTTTCGAAAATGACGAGTATTACTGTAATTAAAAATTTAATCTTGGCAATTGTTTATTATCCAAGGCTTATGGTCTTATAAAAATCCATGAACAAAATAATCCTGTTCGTTTAATAGTCTCTAATATAAATAATCCGATTCGCATTTTTGATAAGTTTATTACACAATTTTTTAACAAATATTTACCGCATCCTTTAAATTCTCTAAAAGCAGTTTAGAATTAAAAACGATTATTGATAATTTGAATGTACCCAGCACATTCAAATTAGAAACTCATTTCTCTCGATGTTGATTCGTTTTTCACTAATTTACATATAGATTTAATTGTACAAGGGCTGAAGAAAAAATGGATGTATTTAAAAAATTGTATTAGTTTTAGCCAACAGGAGTTTCTTGATGGCATTATTTTGAGTGTGGTTCATAATACCGAAAGTTCAAACAATACATAATACAACATAATACAAAATCCCTAAACAATAAATTCTGAAAAACATTTTGACGAAAGTCGTAGATCGGAAAATCGAAATACCGAAAGTTGAAGTTAGGAAAGACAAAACACCGAAGTACTATATTGCGAAGGTTCGAAGTACCGAAAACCATTATTCTTCAGGTCCAAAATGCCGAATAAAAAAATTGGTTTGGTCCAAAATACCGAAACTGTGTTATCTGCTTTTTGGGGTTGTAATTGAACGATAAATAACAATCCAAATGTATTTAAAGTTCATACAATGTTTAAATTATTTTAAAACAGGATCTTTCACAATGAAATCCTACTGGAGCAGCGAGACGTCTATTGGCGATTGCGACTCGACCGACTACTACCCGCCTACCAGGCGACTATATGTGATGGCGGGGTGGCTTAGGCTCGGCGCAATGGCACACTACCTCTTCGTCCCGCATGGTACGCTAACAGTTGAACGTTGGATTTGGACTCTGTTTCCTCTCGCAACTGCTGAATCTACCACTTCTTGACTCTCCCCTTTTGTACAAGTTTTGAATTTCGGAAAACTATCTTAGGATTTTAAATTATAGCTTTAGTATATAACCTCATACTACACATTATATCATTAGTGCATATTTGTTTATGATTGCTATAATAAAATTTGATTTATAAGTGCCACGCGTTCTTGGCTTATAGTTGCTGTATAGATATACAAGCATTTACTGTGTATAACCTGAAAGTGTTATTCTGGTGTACGTTGTACGTAAATAAACGACACTGTTTATTATTTGGATTCAGAGACTTTTCTGTTTATAGATATTGTATAATAATTGCATATTTGTTTATGATTGTTTTGATAAACTTTTATAAGTGCCACGTGCTCTTGGCTTATAGTAGCGGTATAGATATGAGAGCATTTACTGTGTATAACCTGAAAGTGTTATTCTGTTGTCTGTTAGCTATTGTTAATTTACTGATATTTTATTGTGAATTGTTGTTGTGCTTTTTCTGTGACAATGAGTAGTTCATATAACATTAGTAATATGAGTAATAAGAGACATCATGAGGTGTACAAGTGCTCATATATAGATTGCTTTGTTATGGGTGGTAGTGATTTTAAATGTAGTAACTGTAATAAGATTTTTCATGAGCAGTATGCTGGAAGTTCAAAATGCAAGATTATTAGAGATCCTGATAGTGTAATTTCTTCTGTCCTGCATATTGACTGTATTCAGCAACTCCGCCAGCAACTCCACCAAGTGACTCCCCATCGTTTATATTTCCTCATAATGGTGTCTTCAAGGTGAATGGGGACACAACCAAACTCAGAGTAGTTTTCAACGGATCTGTCAAGCTTCGTAATTTATTTTTGATCAACGACTGCCTTTCGTTGGTGAAAGTCTCGTTATGTCTTTTCTGCTGACATCGAGAAAATGTTCAGGCAAATTCAGATTGACCCAGCAGATAGACCGTTGCAGCGTACTTTTTGGCGTTTTTCTGAAGATCAGCCCATCCAAGCCTATAACCTCTGCACAGTTACCTACAGGCTTGCAAGTTCACCAAATCAGGCAATCAAAACTCTCCAGTAGCTTGCCTTCGATGAAGAAGACAGATATCCTCGTGCTGCTCAGCTCATTCGTCAAGACTGTTATGTTAATGACATCTTCACAGGCGCTGACAAGATTGAAGAGGCCATCGAATTACACGGCTTATCAGATGCCTCTGAGCGGGCCTACGCAGCCTGCCTCTACGTGTGCTCAGTTGATGAACAAGGTCGTCTGCAATCGGTTTTACTAACCTCAAAAACGAAAGTCGTCCCACTCAAGCAAGTTTCTTTGCCAGGCCTGGAACTCTGTGGTGCCTTGGTATGCGTAAGACTTGTCAATCGGATACGAGAGTGTCTCACGCTGAAAGAAGTTGCCTGTCATTTGTGGTCTGACTCCACTATAGCACTCTCATGGATACGAGAACATCCAACTGCGTGGAAAACTTACATCGCCAACAGAGTCTCAGAAATTCAAATGACGCTGCCGCAAGCGTCGTAGCATCACACTGATGGAAAGATTAATCCTGCTGATCTTTCCTCTCGAGGTGTAACTCCTCCGAACTTGTAAATTCGACACTCTGGATGCAAGGACCGCAATCATAGCAAATATGAATTTTCAGTCGACTGCCCGGATAGACGAAGCAAACCTTGCCTTGTCGTGATCAATTCAGCCACGGAATTCGACCTCCTTACCAAGTATAGTTCAATCAACAAGCTTCTACGCGTCACAGCGCGGTGCCTTAAATTCATCAAATAACTTCGTCAACGTAAGTTACTCAACAACAAAAAGGACTCAACAGATACTTCTCAGCTAAGTCCGATTCAACTTAAAGAAGCGCAGAACCACTGGATTCTTTACGTACAAACTCGCCATTTCTCGAGCGAAATCAATTGCCTCTCCACTGCTCGACCAATTTCACCTAAAAGTACGCTTATACGGCTCAATCCTTTTCTCGATGAAGATGGTTTATTGCGTGTAGGTGAACGCTTACGACATTCTCTACTACATCCCGATGTGCGACATCCAATTATTTTGCCTCGCGAGTCGTACTTCACGCAATTACTATCTTGGGATGCTCACGAGAAAACTCTACATGGAGGTACACAGTTGACTCTCGGATTTTTAGGGCAACGATTCTGGATTTTAAGAGGACCTCAACTAATTAAAACTACCGTTTTTAAGTGCCTTCGCTGTTGGCGACAGCGAGCAGCCCCAGCCTCGCAATTAATGGGAGACTTGCCTCGTAAGCGAGTCTAGCAATTTCAACCATTTCTTCACACTGGCGTAGACTATGGATGTCCGCTCAACTTGCGACTTTCAAAGGGGAGACATACGAAATCATACAATATATTGCAGTTCTTTTCTGCCTATCTACACGTGCAATTCACCTCGAAGTTGCTTCAGGTTACTCTACTACAGACTTTCTCAACGCAAATAGAAGCCTGCCTTAATTCAAGACCTCTATAACCTCTTTCTGACGATCCGACTGACCTTGGTGCTTCAACCCCAGGTCATTTCCTTATCGGAACACCGATGCTCACTATGCCTGAGGCGTCGACACTCGACATCGCTACTTCGAGATTGAATCGTTGGCAGATGATCCGGCAAATGTATGAGTACTTTTGGAATAGGTGATCATCGGAATATTTACATGGCCTACAACAACGATCCAAATGGTGCACTAGAAAACCGCAAGTAAAGGTGGGTGACCTCTGTCTCGTGCGCTCTAATCTATATCCGGCCTGCAAATGGCCACTGGCTCGAATAATCGACACTAGTCCTGGAGAAGATGGGTTTGTCCGAGTCGTACAGGTCCAGACTGCTTTGTCAACCCTCAGCCGTTCTATTGCTAAAATAAGTGTTTTGACTGTGGACGTACCTAGTTCGCCAACACCTGCCGAAGGCGAGCATGATGTTCAAGAATGAAGAGACACTCACACATTTACACGTATACACATAAACATATCTATTGTAGAGCAAACACACCTCACCTCAGTCGGTACTCTCGCGACCAGCGCCCGAGACACACGAAACAATAACAGAAAATCCAAAGCATTTTATATTTACCTTTAGGCATTGATTAAGATTTATAGAATAAATATAGTTAAAGTTTAAGTGAATTACTACGAGTTTAATTTAAGTGCCTTTTCCCACTGTGCTCCATTATCCTACAACAGCGGTATATGCTTACTCTTTCAATATATATATAACCAAAAAAGTACTTCACAATTTAGTAAAATATATTTAATATTAATAAATAACTATAATTTTTATAATCATTTTATTTACATATATCCAAAGAATAGTTACTGCGAGTGCAACACATAATAGTTGCCAAAATTGCATCGGTAGCATAAACGTTACCTTCTGTTTTTGATAATTTACAAATAGTAGGATCATCAGTCCTAGTAACAGTATGGAAAATGCGATCAATCCTTTGTAAAGGTTTTTCATTCTATACATTAACTCTGTCATAAATTTTATCATAGAATTCCAGAGCTCCACAGCAAAGAACATCTTCTCCTTCTTTGACACTAGGAAGGGTAAGTTTACTAAGCCGTGGGAAGTCCATTTCTTCTATGGTAACCCAATCTGGTCTTACAGTAACAGATGCATCCAGAATTTTGATTAGAGGTTGATTTCTATGATTTGTAAAACCTTGCTGACGACCCCAACGTTTCGTTTGGCCTTTACGTTCTCTTTCTCGGAGTTTGAATTTGCCCAAGGCTTGCATTTGACTCAAACCACCTCGCTGACCACCGCGACCACGCATACGTTGATTCTGTCGCCCGAATGGTCCACGCTGGTACAGAGTCTTCTGGACCCGAGTAGTGTTAACCAAATAACCATAAATAAGAAACATAAACATGAAAAAATGCACGTAATAATATCGCTGAAATCGGATTCACTCTCCCAATGGAATGTTGTCATTTTCCTGTAACAGACTGGAGGAAAATGATATGTGTACAATGACAATGTAAAAAATTAAACTACACTATATTTATCCTATTATTTACATTATTAACATTATCGAGATCATTTCATTGTCATTTTCATAATTTAGAAGTTATCATTCTAAATATATATGATATTTTTTATTATTGTAAGCAAACTAGAGAGCAAGTGATACAATATTAATTGGAACAGTCATTAAGCTATGTGTATGGGGTTGTTTACTTTTTCGAGCTACGCGTATTCCTTTTTTTACTTTTCTATAATAAGAAGATAATTGATAATTACATGAACAAACTAGAGAGCAAGTAATACAATAAGAATTGGATCTACGATTCAGCTACGCGAGTGGAGTTATTTAACTTTTCGAGCTTAGAATATTAATTTATTATTTTTCTATGGTCATAATGATAGCACTTAACCAACTTTCTCTACGATTTCAAGAAAATCGGATAATTGCATAAATCAACTAGCGTGCAAGTGATACAATAATAATTGGAACTGTGATTAAGCGAACCGTGTGGAGTTGTTTAATTTTTCGAGCATCGAATATTCATTTTTTATATTTCTATGGTCTTAATGTGATAGCAATTAACCAACTTTCTCTACGATGCCAAGAAAATCGGAGAATTGCATTAGTAAGTAAACGGTGTTGATTAATTCAAACAATCAATACAAGAATAATTGAATCTTTGATAAAAGAATGCGTGAATATCATTATTTTAAGTCTGCGCTAAAAACAATATATGTAGCTGAGAATGTTAAAGTAAAAAAATCTTTTCATCAAATTTTGTATGATATTTAAATATATGTAACAATTAATCAATGACATCATTTATAGCAAAGCAAATACCTTTTCACCATATATTAGCCCAAAAATAAAAGTACACTGTAAGTATAATAAACACAGTACTAGGCACGCTACTAGTACAATGCTTTTTAACTATTGTACCAATATTTTTCTGTTAACGGTATGATAGTAATTAGTGTAAGCCACTTACCATTTTCTGTGTTAATACAAATAAACAACTAACAATAACATGAGAAATTGGAGAACAATGACTTAACGATAAGATGGACATATTAACGTAATAGTTATACACGTAAACACCTACACTTACTTATGCTGCAATTGCGAATTAATAATAGAGCACATATACACTTCTTAAATAGTAACTACATATACTTAAACAGTAACCACGTACACTTATTCATCCCGCAAGGGAGAACAGATGACAGGTTATTATTGCCTTACTTAAACAGTAACCACGTACTCTTATTCATCCCGCAAGGGAGAACAGATGACAGGTTATTATTGCCCTACTTAAACAGTAACCACGTACACTTATTCATCCCGCAAGGGAGAACAGATGACAGGTTATTATTGCCCTACTTAAACAGTAACAACGTACATTTATTCATCCCGCTAGGGAGAACAAGTGACAGGTTATTTTTGCTACTTAAACAGTAACCATGTACACTTATTCATCCCGCAAGGGAGAACAGATGACAGGTTATTATTGCCCTACTTAAACAGTAACCACGTACACTTATCCCATCAAGTAGGATCGATGAGAGGTTTTATTTTCCCTACGTGTATAGTAACCATATAAGCCTACTGAATTCGCAAGAGAGAATAGATCATAGGACACTTAGTACCTGCCAGGAAAATATGATACCATAACTATGAAACTTACATTCATTGTGCGGAATAATATATAGCACTAGTATAGTAATAGTCACTTTCATTATTGCTTTTGCCATTGATTAATTGATACATTTCCAATATTTAAAGCAAAGCATACCCCACATTAAGATAGTCGAAATCCCCTCATTACCAAAATCTTTTCTTTTTTCTTAATATATATATGAGGCGTTTCACGTCAACTCTCCAAGCACGGCGCGCGAGCGCCAAAACACGCTGCGTTCAACTCGTATTTAAACTACCTAAATGAACTCAACAAAAATATGTAAAACATAAATTTTGTGTATTTTTTTCTCAGCTTTCCAATGGTGTAAGTATTTTTTCCGAAATTTTTTATTTTCACCTTTAAAAAATATAAAATATGTTACATCTCGAAAAGTGTATTTTTAATATTTTTTTTAATACTTTTAATCGAAAGCTGAGGAAATTTTACATAGAAATCAATGTTTTGCACAGAGTGCAAATAATATTTACTATAAGATATACAACGCGAAAAAGAAGACGTACCGCCGCTCCGGCGCGCCCGGCCCGCCTTACCCCGCGCGATACTCCGTACATATGCACATAGTTTAAATATTATTTAGGTGACTGTTTAGAC
>UELV01169599.1:0-15998 GCA_900490015.1 Megastigmus stigmatizans | reverse complement strand
CTCTAGATGGGGTAAATTTGGGCCTAAAAAATTTTTGAACACATGAAATTTATAGATTTTTCATCTATCTTTCGACTGGTGACATTTAAAATATAAAAAAATTATTTTTTATTACTTAAAAATGAAGTTTAAGTGTTAAAAACACCAATAAAATTTTTTTTGTTTTTGATTAGTTTTTTTACCAACTTTCCGTTTTGCAATCATCTAGAAACCAATTTAGATGGTGGAGAGAATGTCTGAACTTTGAGAAAACGTGTTCAGAAAGTTAATTTTGTTACCTACATGATTCAAAATGGCGTTTAAAGTGAAAATTGTTACTAAATATCTTTAGGACGCTTTAAATAATAAACTTTCAACTTTTTTGAAAAAATGCTAAGAACAAAAAGTGATTAGAATTCATCAAAGAACACAATAGAATTTTTTCAGAATTTTTCTTGAATTTTTTTTAATTTATAAAAAACTCGAGTAAAGATTTTTTCAAATTTTCTCCAAAAATTCTGAAAAAATTCTATTGTGTTGTTTGATGAATTCTAAGCACTTTTTATTCTTAACATTTTTTTAAAAAAGTTGAAAGTTTATTAGTTAAAGGGACCTAAAGATATTTGGTAACAATTTTCACTTTAGACGCCATTTTGAATCATGTAGGTAGCAAAATTAACTTTCCGAACACGTTTACTCAAAGTCATTCTCTCCACCATATAAATTGGTTTCAAGATGTTTGCATAACGGAAAGTTGGTAAAAAATCTAATCAAAAACACAAAAAAAAAATTTTTCGGTGTTTTTTACACTTAAACTTAATTTATGAGTAATAAAAAATTATTTTTTTTTTATGTGTTCAATGTCACCGTTCAAAAGATGGATGAAAAATCTATAAATTTTATGTGTTCAAAAATTTTTTAGGCCCAAATTTACCCCATCTAGAGAGCTCTGAAAAACTGGTGAAAAAAGTGTCCACTTAGGCGTTAATGGGTTAAGAGGGTACTAAAGTCAATGAAAATTTTTATAATTCCTCCCCCCCCCCCCCCCCTACATTTACCGGTCGAGAAGTAAATAATTCATAATAATTAAAAAAGAACATTTGGATGATCCCAAAGACAGGTGCACTTCGTCTGTGAATTATCTATCATCTGATAAAGTTTCAATGTAAATATTTCAATGATACCTTCAAAAATTCTTGTTTCAGAATGAGTGAATTTTTTCGAAACAAGAATTTTTTAGGGTGTATTTAAAATATTCACTTCAAACTTTGCCAGATGATAAATCATAGAGGAAGTATTACAGGTACTGTATTTGGGATTTGCACAATTTCAAGTATCTATTTAGTTATTACTAATTATTCAGGACCCCATGGATAAAACAGTTTAGTTGTAACGGTAGGACTTGACACCCTACTCTTAAGTGCGATCAACTCGTATAAAAAGGCATTAGACAAAGTTAAATTCGAATAAAATGGCTAATAAACCAGAAATTATAATTTTTTTAGTGAGCCCAGCGATACGCATATTTATATTTATACGAGTTCATTTATGTATTTATAGATTATTTTTGCACGTAATAGGAATAAATTATAGACAAAGATGATTAAATTATAAATTCTTTGATGACTGACCTTAAGAGAGCTTTGACTAGTTATTGATTTTTTTAACAGGGCCGTTCTAGTCACATTAAGTGTTTATAACTTTTATGGTAATTATAACTGTTTTTCAAATTATTGAGCACATATATTTCGATCTGTACTAATCGTAATTCTATTTTTATTTCAGCGACAGAAAAGTATTATATATAGTTTAGTTAAGTATTATATTATATATCATGATTTTTGTAAAAATAATAATATATTTTTGTTTAATTTTTGTCTAATAATGAGTTTGATTATAGCTAGAAATAACAGCCAGAATCAAGGTAATTCAGGTGCTCCATTCACAGGCATTAATTTAGTTAAAAGTATTTTATCGGTCAATAACACAATTTTAACGAGCGCAGTCTTTAGTCGACCTCTTTGCAGTACATCGCGCAGTCACTTAAAACCCCTGCTGGAAAAATCCAGCTAGAAATGCTGCTGAATTTTCTAGGATTTTCTTAGATTTTAGGACTCGATATCCAGTGAGGATTCAAGTGGCTTTTGGACTAGATTTCCAGCTGGATTAGGCTCCATTTTCACACGGATTGCTTGCTGAATTTCCAAATGGATTTCACTAGATAGGGGTGGATTTGGAGCTGAATTTTCAGGTCGATTACGCTCGATTTCTGGCTTTAAAAAGGTTGCACTGGATTCGACGGAATTACCAGGTAAATCAGACTAGATTTAGTGCTGCATAGACTCGACTGGATTCAAAATTCCCCTAAATTCAGCTGTACCTAACCTAGGTTAATCTAGCAAGGAATCGAGCGTTATCTACCCAAAATTTTAGCAATAAACCACCCTAGTCCAGTAAAAATTTCAGTCATAAGGTCTGTGTAATTCAGTCCAAAAACCTCTAAATAATCCAGCCTAATCCACCTTCAAATCCAACAAGATATCCAGATTAATACACACAATAATTCAATCTAATTCTGACTGAAATTTACTGAAATCCGCCTGAATTTCTGGCTGAAAACCAGGCGAACATTCAGCTGAATTCATCAGAAAATCCAGTCCAAATTCCAGCTGGATCCACATTTGATATCTAGCCCGCAATCCAGACTGAAATTCAGTTTAATCCAATTCAATATCCAGTCACATCAAGAAAGAAATCCAACGTAATCCACCTGAAAATTTAGCTCCAAATTCAGCCTATTCCAGTTAAAAATCCAGTTCAATTAAATATAAAATCCAATCAGAAAGTACAGTGCCAATTCAGCCCAAAATCTAGTCGAAAATCAAGGCTAATCCACCTTAAAATCAACCTGTACATCCAGTCGAATTATAATGAAAATCAAGACTGATCCAGTCAAAACCACCTGGATATCCAGCAAGCAATCCAGGCGATTCAGCAATTCAGCTCCAAAATCCAGGAAAATCCATCAGGATCCACGTGTATGTATATCGATCCAGCTGGATTTTTTTAACAGGGCCATGGCTTGAAGATTCAACATTAGAGATTATTATGAAGAAACTAATGCCTAAAATGGCGGATTGTGGGCAGATACTCATTGGCACAGTTTGTTATATATTAAAAGTAATAAAATACGTTTATTCATTTAGAGGTTTATAATAGTAATATTATAATAGTAATGAAAGTTATAAACTGCGCTGTATTGTTGTTCGTTCACATGCCCAAGCACACCGATGCTCGATCGACTGCACGCCTCAAGCGCTCGAACTAATCTGAGGTCAGCTTCCATTCCGCCTAACTCATCTCGCTGTCGCGCTCTACCTTACCATCACAGTATCTACGTTTACCCACACACAGCATCGCATACGCTTGAATCTATACATGATTTATATTATAACAATCGGCCATCCTGTAATAATGATTGACCTCAATCATGTAGCCACTCTTAAATATATATCTAAACAAAATCTTTAAGCCTAGCCGGCCTTTTACGCGAACGTTTATTAGAATTTTCGTAATAAGTATTTTCATCTAATTTGTTAGCTTGGTACAATACATTTTCATTTTTATTTTCTGATTGGTCAATATCAACACTCATTTTATTTTCTTTACATTCTTCATCCGAATAATCATTATCTTCGTTAGGAATATCTCGCGATATTTTAATGTCAGTTACACGAAAAGTAGTAATGTACTGTTTAGTAGCAACGTTAGTTAATTTCTTAACTTTATAAGTATCGTTTTGAAAAACTTCAATAATTATGTAAGGACCACGATATCGATGCTGTAATTTAGTCGGCTGACGTGTACATTTAGCTTCAGCTCTGATGTAAACTTTATCTCCTACACTATACTTAAGATTTACAAGTCTATTTCGGTCATACCTTGCTTTAAACTTAATTTGTTCCTTTTCTATATCTTCTCGAATTTCGTTTTGAATTTCCACGGGTACTCTATATATATATGTTTCTTGACCAGAAGTTAATTGCCGTGAAAGACCTTCTTCAACTCTTGGGATGTAACCATATAACTCTTCAAACGAGGTTTTCCCAGTTGTTTTACAAATCGAGGTATTTAATTGACGCTGCTTACGAGGCAGTTCTCTATTCCAGTCTCTCTTATCATCAAAATTTGTACTACTAATCATAAGCGGGAGAAGCGTTTGGTTGAGTCTTTCGACCTGACCGTTACCTTGTGGATGACTAGTTGAATTAAGGGAGTAGCGTACCGTGTTTTTCGCATAACTTAATAAATTCTTTCGCTGTAAAAGCGGTCCCCCTATCGCGTATTTAAGCGTATTTATGTATGCCATCAGCTGACGCATCTGTGTGTAGCTCTGCACATATAGCACGCGGATTATAAATCGCAAGTACTGATGACGATGTTAATACTTCCTTAATTTTACGAATTTTTTCCTGATTTTCCAACCATTGAAATACCACATCTTTACGTAAAATCTGCGTTAAAGGAGAAGCTATTCGCGCAAATCCAGCCACGAAACGTCTAAAAAAGCTATTCAGACCAATGTAATGTCGTAATTGATATACATTTAGAGTTGGCGGAAATTCTCGAATCGTTTCGACCTTGCGTTCGCCTCGCTGTATTCCCGTTTCGCTTTTCAAAAAGCCTATTTGGCTCATACCAAACTTAGACATTTGTAAATTTAACTTGTTCATCAATTTTGTGCAATAATACGGTGCATTCTTATTTCCAAACATAGCTCTTGTAAACTCTCCCGTATCATCACACGTTACAAAACCTGACTTATCCATAGCACTTTCTTCAAGCAGTATTTGTAAATAGAAGTTAGCAAACAATTTCGCGCCATGTAAAACTTCAAAACATTCATCAGCATTTGGAATGGGAAAAGGCATACGAATTTTATCAGCATTTAACCCTCTATAGTTTAGAACTAACCTCTGGGTACCATATTTTTTATGTACTAGCATCATAGGGCTTAAACACGGTGAATGCGTTTCGCAAATTATTCCTGCCTCTTTCCACTCACGCACGATTTGTTTAGTAATCTCTCTTTCCTTCAAACTTGCTTGATAAGGTTTCGCGGTCTTTGGAACTGAACCCGGTTTCAACTGAATATCCATTTTGATTTGTTCTGAGCATCCCAAACTCGAAATATCAGTAGCTAAACAGTTCGTAAACTCTTTCAAAATATCTATTAATTCGGCCTTCTGCACGCACGTGCGTAAGCGACGGACGCGACCGACGTGTCAACCATAACATTATTTTCTCGAAAGGGCTTTGTTTGTTTCTCTACACTGTTTACAGTACACGTATCAAATCTCTCATCTCCAATCACGGTGTTTTTCTTCACATCTATAGTTTCATTTCCTACATTCACAAAAGCCAAAACACAATGCTTTTCACCTATAGTTACGATAACAAAATTAACAGTACTCGGTTACAATCTACAGTTTTCACGCGCGACGGCTTACTTAGCATGAATTTCGGATGCAATCTCGTTATGCGTTATCTCACTAATCGTTAAGCTACTTCCAATTTTCGAATAAATAATATGCGGCAATTCAGTAAAATTTCATGACTCTGAGCATTGTCCGGCACGATTCTAAACAACACGTTTTCTGCTCGCGCGTTATCTACACGAATTGACTTAGAAACGATACCGTGAGACTTCACAATGCTACCACCGAAGCCACTCAACTCACTATTGGCTGGGGTTTTTTCAAAATTCTCCCGTATAACGGTCGATGCTGTAATCGTATAGTCTGAGCTACTTTGGTCAATGAAAGCAAAAAGTTTACGATCACCGATTAGCATTTCCTTTAAAAATTTATCTTTATTTTTTGACGATTCAATATTACATATAATACGCAATCTTTCACGATACGACCCACATTCTGACATTTAAAACATTGAACCTCTTTGGGTTATTCACAATTTTTGACAAAATGTCTGAATTCACCACATCGAAAACACTTTTTCTCGGCCGCAGATACTTTTGAAGTCGCGGTTTTGAGGTTATCTCCTTTGGACGTTCCTCAAGATTCTGTCGGAGTAAAAGAACTCGATGTTATCAACTGACCTCCTATCTGAGAATTCTTTGAATTTGCGATAACCGTCGTTGAGCTGTCCTTCCGTTTGGAAAACCGGTCTCGTCGTTCTCGGTGGAAATTTTCTTGTTCGCGAATCTCCCACAAAAGAGCATCTAATGAAACATTTGAAACAAAAGTTAAACAAACACAACTGGATTTTCGCACTGCTTTTGCAGCGTATATGGTGGATGCATTTTTGCAGCATACTTTCCAGTCATATTTTCACTTTCGTTGAACTTTCACTGGCATCAAAATTTTGTATGTTCTTAGAAAGGTCTGGAAGCACATTATAATGTACCGTCTCGAACCTACTCGAAGGGTTGCGCTCATTGATATTCCCGAACAAACGTTCCATACCTTCAAGCAAACGTACCACCGCATCATCCGAATTTCCTGCATTGCCATGCTGTTCGTTTTTAATCTCTATTTTTGGCTTATTATGTCGTCTTTGGCTGTCTTCTTGAATCTGACGTTCAAGATTCATCTTTCATCAACTGCATTGATAAATTTTAGTTAAATTTATGAAATAAAATTAGTTCAGCGTAAAATAACATTAAGTTATGATTCCGAAAGCATTAATTGATACGCTTGAAGTTCTTTTAATAAATGAATTTAATTCGATCCATTTTGATAAGTGTCTTAAAAATAAACTATAAATAAGAATAATGGGTGTAAGTAAAAGTGAAATTCGGATCGTCATTGGCTTGGTGGGTAAGGCGCTTGCCTGCCAATACAAGGTGACCTAAGTGATCGTGAGATCGAATCCCGTCTAAACCGAAAATTTTTTCGGAAACGGGAAAAAATCCACGATCGCGCAATCAAACAAAAGTCATACTGGCCACAAAATTAATGAAAAAGTCCCAATGGACACCAAATATAATAAAAAGTCTCACTGGGCAATTACAATTTAATGGTGGCAACTAGATCCGCTAACATGGATCCTACAGCCAATAAAAAAGAAATAAAGAACAGTGAAATTCATTTCTTTTTTAACAGTGAAATTCATATAGTAATGAAAGAAACTTATTATATTGTATTAAAATAAAATAATGTTTTTCCTGAAAAAAAAAAAGAATATTTTTAATTATTATATCAAAAACATATAGGTTCCTTTTCCTAACAATTTCTGGTCCAGCATAACTTGTATAGCTTGTAGCACTTAATGGATTTTCATGTATGAAGTTTGTTAACTTATAGCTTTTTGATGTCCTTTTAACCTGAAGCTATTTAGTATAATTATTTAAACCTTGAAATATTTAATGAACCTGGAAGTGGAGTAAAATTAAAAATTGACATGTTTTTACATATTTATCTTAGTAGTTATGTGTTATAATGATACTTACGTATCTGCAAAAGGAATCTTTATAAATCGTTAGCTATATTATGCTTGAAAAGTGGCTCAATGCATCATTAGTTTTTGAATATACACTATTTAGTTCACCGTCAGTTCTTTTCAGAAATGTTAATGGGAATATGTTCTCAAAGTTAGCAAAAAACGTATTTGAAAATTAATTAAATAATATTTTAAATAAAAAATTCTTATGTATATAAACTCATGTACATGTGTACATACATAAATAAATACATACAAATAAATACATCCATACATACATAAATGTATGTATAGCCAACATTTTATGATAGAAACGTATTTATATTTGAAATTCTTTGAGATATTTATCCCTTGGATTCTAGTATGGATTAAAAATTCCATTGAATCCCATAAAGCATCAAATGATTTAAAAATCAAATTAACTGTAAAATCCTATTTATAGATAAAACATTTTATATTCTATCTACCCATGAAATTACATTTACTATAGATGATTAATTTTCTATTGAATCTCAAATAATTTTATTAGATAAATTAATGATAGAACCCTATGTTCAGTGATGTAATAATTAGATCCCATATTTGTATTATATGATTTAATATAGAATTTTTCAATTGATTCTAGTTAAAAAAATCTTATTAAATTGTTTTACCACTAGGATTTATGAAAAGAATGATATTTATATTCTATTTAGTTTCATTATTTATGTTTTCCACAAGGTTTTATTGGATACTTTACGATCACCGAATCACGATTCAATTTGGTTGTTTTGTTTTAATGGAATTAAACTGAATAGCATGGATTTGCTAGAGGCAGGTCTATTATTATAAACCTATTAAATTATAGTATGTAGTTACTTGTTTGACGATATTAATGTGGTAAAGCAGAGGTATGGAATACATATGGATTTATCTAAGGCCTTTGCTACTGTCAATCATTGTAAATTAATACTCAAAATCTAGAATTGTAGTATCAAGGTAAACTTTATAAATGAAGCACATGTCATCAGTGATTCTTTATACTCTAACATAAGGACCACTTCTGGAGTTCCTCACGAATCTCATTTAGGCTCATTAGTATTCGAATTATTCATCAATGTCTTCGCTTCAGTACTTTATGAACCACCTGCTAGTATAAGTTCAATTTGTCTAAAAAATTACTTCTATTTTTGAAGCAAACAGATTGAGTATGGATTTAAATAGATTCAGAATCTAGATTGGATCATATTGTCCTGGATTAAAACAAATTGCTTAAAAATTTCTTTAGTGGCGTATAATCATCGACATAAAAAACTCACTACTCAAAAGTTTTTACACTATTATAATAAAAAAATATGTGTTGAAATGTTAAATTTTTATTTTATATGCTGCTATATTCTGAAGAGAAAGTGCTAGGCCTCAGTACCACTTAATTTATATCATTGTAATGCGAAATATTAGTCCATAGACTCTTAATAAATAAAATAAGTAAATAATTATATCTAGGACATAAGAAATTTAATTTGTTATACATTTTATTAACTCATCTAAGATATTCCTATTTCTACTTATTTAAAAACTAAAATTTGTGTAAAATGATTGTGAAACTTATTTTAGCATCTATTCTTCTAACAAATATAATAATTGAATTAATTTAGTCTTAAATTATATTAAATAAATTAATAAAATTTATTCTAAAACGTTTTCTACATACTAGTCCAATTAAAATTATAAAAGTGTATAACAATTTAAATAAAGATTATTTTTTAAATTAACGTTGAAACCTTTTGGTACACCTATGTACACTTTGACAAATTTTGATATATTTTAATAGACTTACAAAAGTAAAATAATACCATTAAAAGAGTAACCATAAAATTGTTTTTGTGTAAGAAGTAAAATAGATCCTATAGGGCTCAAATTGAACTTTGAGAAATTTTAAGGTCACCATTTCTGATAGTTTGAAAATATTTTAACAAAGCCAATAAGTAATGAACATTTAAAAAAATGCAACAATGATTATACCGCACAATTTAATTTTGTGTGAACATTTTATTGGTCAATTGCTTTTCTGTGACATATTTGGATGACTTTGAGACCATTTGAGGTGACATTTGCCAAACTACAATGTTCCCCAATTTATTCAATATTCATGATGTACTGGCTGTGTTAAAATATTTTCAACCATTAAATAGTGATGGTTTTTGCATTATTCAAAAAAAATCAAGACTTGCTCACCTTAGTCTTTTTTAAAGTTTAATTTGAACTCTACATAAGATTCATTTTATTCCTTATTTCTTTCACTCACTATCTACTATGCAAATATAGGCAAATTTTGCAGTCAATCTTTACTATGTTTTTTTATACAACAAAATACTTTAACACTTTCAGACACTTTGACATGCTTTTGTTCAATTTGATACATTCTGATACTTTTTAACATACTTTTAAGATACTTTTATTAAGTGTTCAAGGTATATCAAAATTTAAGCATATTCTTAGAAACAATTTTTGTTAAATGTGAAAAATATTTCTGTATTATTAAATGTGTATTAATATTCAAGACTAAAAAAAAGTTCCAAAAATATTCCAATTTTTACTTAAAATAAAAATCTATGATTTTTACATGTACTTACTTCTATTTACTATCAGTAGCTTCTAAATAAACAAAGTATTGATTAAATAAAATGCATGTAACTAGCTTGAATTACTTTCGATATAGTCTGATTCCTGCCTTATGAAAATCATGTAGGAAATCTTATTGTTCTGGTTATACAATTTTTTATAAATAACCATAACTACAAAACTAGTCTTTGCATTTTGTATTGTTAAATGAAAAAATTATTATTTATTGCTTATTGGTTACGTATATTAATTTCAAGAAAAATTTTTCCGAACTTTTCTTACTACCTTATAAATCATAGGCATGCATGTATTCGATTAACAAATTTTTAAACAAATGTTAAATAAATAATTTCTAATCTTTCTTACAATTTCTTAGATAATATTATTTTCTAAGATAATATTAAAAAAAGATTTCTCTTATATTTATATTATATTTATTACATATTTTCTTATATTCAAAAGTATTGGATCAAAGTTGATTTATATCATTATTATAATTATGCATGATCAGTCATGTATTATAAATTGCCATTAATTAAGATTGATCAATTGCTTTTTCAGTTAATAAAAAAATAAATTCCATAGCTATTAAACTCTGTTTTGACAAATTTGAATCAATTTGTAAATCGGAAATGTTATTGGCTATGTCAGCAATTACATTTTAAAATAAAAAAACTATTTTCTTGTACAAAATAACTTATTTCTAAATAAATTAGATTTGAGTTATACATTTACATTATATGAAATGTCTTTCTAACTATAGAAAATTAACAATTTAAATAGGAAAGATATTTAAATATTTTTTGATAAAAGATAAAAATATTTTTACAAAATATTTTACAACTCGCAGTTATATATCCTTGGCCTAAATACGAACACGTGATCTTCCGAGCAGTCAGCGAATTTACCGGAGATCGATGAAAAGCGTAACAAGCAAATGTAGTTCAAATCAATAAAAAAAAAAAAGAATTTCCAATTTATTTCAAATATTTTTGCTGAACCGAAAATTATACAAAAAGAAAAACTGAAATCCGTGCCCTAGAAACTGACCTCTACGATTAAAGGGTCGAACCCTTACGGCAACCTTTATTTTATCTGTAGCCATATTTTCAATTCTCCAGTTATGAAATGATGATTCGCCGTGCCTGACGGCCAAGTCGCTACTCATTCTTCCTCAACCCATAACACTATATTCGAGGACGACTATGTGCAAAAATGCACAATTTAATCAACACTTAGAATATCAGAAATCAAAACATATTTCATCATGTTATTATTCACGGCACAACACAGCAAATGCGAAATATCACACACTTAACTCTATAATGCAACTCATAACCACATCAGTTCCAGTTTCAGTTGCCTTTTCTAACTAATTTTCCGAAGTACAAACGAATATTATAATTCAGATAAATTTCTCCATGGAACTAACAGCTTTATCACAGATTTTGCATAGACTTCGCTCGTAATCTAGTTTCTAAAGTTCAATAGTATATTTTAAATTCTTCTTGACGAATGTAAGGGTGCATCCGCATTGAGATAAAACACTGCAAATAGCGGCTTAACAGTTAGTGCTCCCAACGTTCCAGCAAGTGCATTTAAGGACCATCCACATAACAGCTCGTTGCTATATATGGTGCCCAACCTCTCCCTAGTTAAAAAAAGTCAGACAAGAAATCAGCTACAGATCACATATCAATTGGACCACATTTTGAAAATAGCCTGTAATTAAAGTTAACTAAAATTGACTTGAAGCAATCGACATAAATCAGTTTATTATACACTAAAAAAAAGTGGTTGATTTGAGTTTTCACGAATTTGTGAGTGAAGGTATTCGACTTCGGTGAGAAAAGGAGTAGGATATAAGGAAGCCTGTACAAACACTACTAGCGAACACTCCAATTAAAATGAAGAGCTTACATTCTTAATCAAGGGGCGCGGCAGCGCCCACGATGGCAAGTATGAGAACCGCAGGGCGCAGACGAGCCTTCTTATTATACTTTGAATTTGCTTTTTAACCTCAAAATTTTTTTAACGATTTCTATTAATTTATGCTTTACATTGGTTTTATGAAGTTTTGCGGGGCTTAATTAATAGATTTTAAATTTCTACTTTAATTGAAAAAAGTTTCATCCCCAAAGATTATTTTGTTCTTAAGTTATAGTCAATGCTAATTTTCGGGAGACTATTTCCTTTCGCTAAATTTTCGGCTGACGCTATATATAGATATACAAATACGCACAAAAAGAGGGTTTAGACACTATATATGGATATATAATTACGTACAAAAAGAGGGTCAGAATTCAGCCGCTATATGTAGATATACAAACACGTCAAAATTTCGACAAATATTCTCAACATCGCGAGAGGATAAATACCCACGAAACATGAGGATTAAGTTGGTTACACTATATTGATGGTAGGTGGCACCGTGAGAGGTCCAATTGTAGGGACTACGATCCTTCCTCTCACTCTAATTGCGAGAGTGGGGGAAGCGGCCATGTTGCGCTCATCAAGCCGCCTGCGGGCGGCAGTCGTTGCTCGGGTCTCAGAGCTTTCGGACGTGTGTCCATTGTACTCGAGACAAAAGAATAAATCTTTTGATTATCTTTAACCGACTTATCCCTCTCTCACCTTCCCATTTCAGGAATCAGGTGAACAGTGGGGCCTAAATCCCCACATTGGTGACCCAGACGTGATCTTCGCCGACGAAGTCTGGACTTGCTGCGGCGGATCTCTTCCATCGCTGCCTTTGTCTGCGTCACGTGCCACGCCGTCGCAGTTCATTGCGCCTTTGTCTTCTAGCCCAGGCTGCTGAGAACTTCAGCGTGCCCCTGTCTGCACGAATACTCTACGAGATCTTCGCACTGGTGCCTGAGAGGCCCGTGCAACGACAATCTTCGCACTGGTGTCTGAGAGGCCCGTGCAACGACAATCTTCGCACTGGTGCCTGAGAGGCCCGTGCAACGACAATCTTCGCATTGGTGCCTCACAGGCCCGTGCAACGACAATCTTCGCTCTGGTGCCTGGGAGGCCCGTGCAACATCTCCTGGGCGCAATCGCCGCACAGCCGCCTGCACCCCGTCGTAATCATCTCACCTAGTCGAGCTTTCTCCGAGGCCTCTACAGCGGCTGTACATCATCTTCAAGGCATCTCATCAATCAACGACGATTTCATCATTGCATCAAGGTATGCGTGCGACATAACGTTCATGCGTGAACGATAAAATTCGTATTATTAGCGTGACTTAATTATTGCGCAGCAAGTGTCCGTTTTCGAAAATTGTCTTTCAACACGTGGATTTCAAATTCTCGGAACTCGCGCGCGTCGGTCGCCCATTCCAAGAAATTGGCGGCCATCTTGAATTTCATACGCCTCGGTGTTCTTAAACCCACTCTGACAATTCATTAGACGGAAAGACTTTCTACAGTTCTAAAGTTGCGCATACCGCATTTTTATGATTATTAATAAATTTTTCGTATTGTATAATAATAACCTGGCTTCAAATTTCAACGTAGATTTAGCTTCACGAAAACATTGTATGTGCCTGCGAGCACTAACTAGGCAGTTGTAATACACGAACTGTGTACAGGTCAGCGGGAATACAGCCTTACTTTCTCTCACGCTTAAGTATCACGACAAAAATGTTACCTCCAACTCCAGAAAACGAATCGCCACGTTGCAAGAACAAATGCAACAGCTACTATCTCGTGATTCAGGCACTTCGACATCTTCCTCGGGCCGTATCGAATCAGCGCGCGCACCAAAAATTCCTCCCTTCATTCAATCGGATCCGGAAATATGGTTCATTCAAGTAGAGGCAACCTTTCGTAACGCGCATATTACTGTTGAATCCACAAAAGTCGATCACCTATGTATTTCACTAGGTGCCGAAGGTATGTCAGCGATTAGGGATGTAATTACTCAGGTCCCTCCTCCTGCAAACATTTATCAAGTAGTCAAAGAGCGTCTAATTGCCACTTTCGCAAGCTCCGCTGAACATAACCTCCGTAAACTTGTAAAGGGGGAAGTGTTGACTGACGGCAAGCCCACGAGGGTTCTACAAAGGCTTCGCGCCCTTAATCAGGGCTCCTGCGACGACAAAATCATTCAAACTGTATTTCTTGATCAACTCCCACCTCATCACCGAGAAATTCTTATTGCTACGGGCGGGACGGATCTCAACAAATTGGCTGAAGCCGCCGACAGACTTGCTGAATCCTCTAGCAACTCTGTTACACAAATTCACGCTGTCTCTTCGCATCAGCCACCTCCGGTGACACTCGAAACTCTCACTAAGCGTCTCGATAGCCTTGACCGAAAGTTCGCGTCATTAACTAAAAAAATAGGCAGTATCTCGGGATCCCAGAGAGACTCATCTCGCTCCCAATCTAGAGGCAGACCTAAGCACGTTCGCTCTTCCAGTCGCAATCCTTCTGGCTTATGCCGTGCGCACCTCAAGTATCCGAACAATCCCACATCGTGTAGAGAATGGTGTAATAAATATGAAGAGTGGAAAAAACATAACCCTCAACAAAAAAACTAATTCAACCTTCTGTCGAGGAGACGACTTCAGAAGGCCCTCGAGTATCTAAACGTCTCCATATACGGGATCGCATCACTGGCAAGTCGTTTCTTATCGACACTGGAGCGGACATTTCACTCCTTCCAGCCAATCCTAAGGCATACGGCAAGCCTAGCTCCTTCAAGCTCTTCGCAGCGAACAATTCGCCAATCACCACCTACGGTGAATCGATGCTTACGCTTAATCTTGGTATTAGACGCCCTATTCGCTGGAGTTTTTGCATCGCGGATGTTCCTCATCCTATCATTGGTGCCGATATCTTATCTCACTACGGCCTTCTAGTTGACCTTAAAAGAAGCCGCCTTGTCGACTCGGTCACAAACATCTACTCCCTCGCGACGGTTAAGGAAGTTCCTATTAACTCCATTCTCACGATTGTTCCCGGCACAAAATGCACAAATATTCTTGCTGAATTCCCAGAGATCTCGAGCGTTTCTGAACCCTTAGTCCCAAAAATCATCAATGTTTTTCATCATATTATAACCACTGGCCCTCCAGTGGCGGAGCGTCCTCGTAGACTTGCTCCCGAAAAGCTCAAGGCGGCAAAATTTGAATTTGATGCCTGGGTAGAGGCAGGCATTTGCCGCCCCTCCAGCAGCCCCTGGGCAAGTCCTCTTCACATGCAACAGAAAAAGGATGGTTCTTGGAGACCTTGCGGTGACTATAGGCGTCAAAACGCCGTCACCATCCCAGACAAATATCCTACTGCACACGTTCAAGATTGCACAAACTATCTTTATGGCAAGAAAATATTCTCGGCGCTAGATCTTCACAAAGCCTTCAATCAAATTCCTATTGCCCCCGAGGACATAGTGAAGACAGCTATTACTACTCCGTTTGGTCTCTTTGACTTTATGTACATGACCTTCGGACTCCGCAATGCCAGTCAGTCCTTCCAGCGTTAGATTAATAGCGCGCTAGGAGACCTGGACTTTTTTTATCTTTATATTGATGACATTCTCATTGCTTCTTCCTCTCTCGAAGAACATTACTCCCACCTCCGCACGGTTTTTGAGCGACTCAAGAAGTTTCATCTTCGCCTTAACGTCGACAAATGCATCTTTGCAACTGAGGAAGTGGAATTCTTAGGCTATCTTGTAAATGGTAAAGGCATTCGCCCCACTTCCAGTAAAGTTGAAGCCATTTTAAATTTTCCGAGACCTAAAACCATAGCTGAACTTCGTAGATTTCTCGGTACAATAAATTTCTATCGGCGCAACTTGCCCCATGCTGCATCTACTCATGCTCCGCTTAACGACTACTTCAGCGATTCTCGCAAAAATGATAAACGTCCTGTCCCCTGGACGCCTCAGTCCGAGGAAATTTTCACTCGTGCTAAAAATGAACTGGCTGCAGCATCTCTGCTTG
>UELV01169579.1:0-14604 GCA_900490015.1 Megastigmus stigmatizans | reverse complement strand
GTGTAGGCCGGCAGAGAGAGAGAGAGAGAGAGAGAGAGCGCTATGGCACGGGTATAAGCGGGAGAGAGAGCGCTATACCGGGCATGCGAGTGCGAGAGAGAGCACACCATGCCACTGCCATAGGCGCGAGAGAGAAGGAGCGGAAAGGGCAGGACAGTAGCAGGCCGGTAGAGAGAGAGAAAGAGAGAGAGCGCACCATAGTCACGCGAGAGGAGCGCGCGAGTGCGAGAGAGAAGGAGCGCGCGAGACCTACTAATGTATGCTTACATAGTAGGGCTTGGCCGGTAGAGTAAGGGAGAGAGAGACAACGCGGCCACGTTGGCCAACGCGCTGAGGCAGATCCTACGGAGAGTAGGCAGCGCCACGCCGACGGCCCCGAGCCAATCAACGCGCCGAAACAACAGGTGGCAGCCTTGACCTATGACAATCCAATCGAGGCCGGGAATCTAGGTCAAGGCTCATGTAATTGGAGCAGCACCTGCGCGGCTGATAGCCGGCCAATGACCTGCGGCCGCGCCGTCATATCTCTCTCTCGCGCGTTCGGCGTTACTGTAGCCGCCATTCTCGGGCGTCGGGAATAGCGTCGGGACCAGGACGAGGAGCAGAGGAGAAGAGGCCGGAGGACTGAGGAGGAGGTCGGGGAGACCGGAACGGGCGATTGTTACGATTATTGCAATAAAGTAGCATTATCCAGTATCACATAACCGTGTTGCGTCTATAACCCGTGTCAACGTTCCCGTTCCCCCTCGCATGCTGTCGTTGTGTTGTCCGCGCGGATTGTGTGTGAGTCGTGAGCGTTGCGGCCGAGCCAGCAGAGGACCGAGCAGATCGTCGTGGGTATCCGCCCGAGTTTTCAGCGTCTATCGGCGAACTTCCTCTGGGAGGACGGAGTTTTTACAGCCGGGAGAAAGGGGATTGCCAGGCGCCCGTTGATAGAAAATCGGCAATCCCAACGGGTAAGTAGGTCATCAGTCGGATCGCGTGGGGAATCGCACCCCGGGTCGAATCGGATCCACTGGCGTTTCCCCCGAGGAAGAATACCGTCACAAGGTAGGCCCGATAACATCCATGTCCTGTAAACATCTGCGTCAGGTAGTAGTTGACATCACCATGTCTTCTATTAATCCCCTTTTTTATGTCGAGAATCGGTCGATTTGTCCAACTTCCTTTGTTAGATTCGCCCCATGTCTTCTGCCAACGTAGTAGACTTGCTTGTCTCTCTTCCATCTTCATCTGCTGTGTATTTACGTGCTCACTTTTCCCACATCGATACATTCTTCTACGTTTCTCGTCTATTTCCTCTATTGGCCGGAGGCATATAATGACCTCAACGGCCTCCTTTGAGACCGTTCGATACGCACTTATCACTCTGAGTGCAACCTCTGTTGTTTCTACTTAGCTGGAAAGTCTCCCTCCTGCAGGCATCTATTGTACTCGCTGAGGAACAATTCAGGCTCCGCCGCAACATTGGGGATCCCGTCCAGTCCAGGGGCCTTCGACTTTTCCACCTTGGCACAGGCACTCATTATTTTATCCATTGTGATGGGAGGAATCTCCTCGATGTCGTTCCGTCCAATTTAAAATTCACAGGTGTCCCGTTGTGGAAAAAGAGCCTGGACTACCTTTTCCAGGAATACTATGCAAGTCGGTGCTGCCATTCCCTATCCCTTCAAGTGCTTTATAATGACCTTGTAGGGTCTTCCCCACGGGTCAGCATCAACCTCCTGAAGTAGTTCCTTCCAACGCCGTTTTTTACTCTCCTTGATTTTCTTGACAAGCTTAACTCTGGCCTTTTTATAGTGCTCTTCTAGCTCCCCCCAGTTCCTTTCTTTTATCTTGCTGCGTATGACTGTCCTCCAGGCCGAAATACAATTCTTCCGGAGACCACTGTTACTCTCATTCCACCAATATATAGGCGGATGTCTATTTGCCAATTTTTTCAGTGGTATTGTTGTGCCACAAGCATTGGTAACTCGCTTCATCACCTTTCCTGCCTCCTCTTCTGCGTTATCGGCGTTGAAAGGTCCTGCATCCAGTGCGGCGTTGAAGAGTTCAGAGTCAAATTTCCCTGCCTTCCATACTCGAGTATTGAACTTGTTCAATGCTGTTCTTTTTTTTTCCTATCTCCCATGTGATCACTCGGTGGTCACTCAGATTAAACCTGTCTTCTACTTTCCAATTTATATCCTATCTCAGCAGACAATTCTGCTTGCTGTCAACCACATCCTGAAATGGGAGATAGCCACATGCCCAAATGGCCGCATATTATAATAAATCACGGGTCACGGACGCTTTACCTGTTGCGTCCGTGAACCATGATTTATTATTTAGCTGAATGTACGAATCTGAGATGGCTAGATCCATCCTCCACTCTCGCATCGTTGGCACTAATAGATCATGCGCTGCTTCGCAATGGTTCAAGTTGTGTTGTAGTCCTTTCATGTCCGCTTGTTACCTATCCTTCTATAGTTTTCGCTGAAAGCGGCATACCTATGGCTCCCTGCTGTGTATATGCATTGACTTTCATCTCTAGACTCTATGCACAGGACACATCTTGCCTCTTTGCCACACTCGGCAACCATGTGCCCTATCTCTCCACATTTAATGCAGAGTTTGGACCTATCCACCTCGCTTCTGCATTATTTCGCTACGTGTCCTGTGCAGACATTTTTTCCTTTACCTTTTTATGGATGTCCGCGTACGACTTGTCTGGTTTGGCGTTTATCAAAAGAGCGTTGGGAAGCACCCGCTGTCCGTTTGACTTGTCCATCTTTTTCTTTCCTTTTGTTCTTCTTCGTCTTGACTATCTTCCACCCCTCGTCTTCTAGTCCCTTATTTGGGTGCTCGTTCACTCCCTTAGTTGTCCCAGCATCCTCTTCTCTCTTGTGTTTTCACCAATAGGTGGTTCCCTTTTCGATATTCCTGCATCGTTGGCACCTATCAGAAAGTTCGGACCCACTGGTGTTGAAAATAGCTCCTCCTGGAATCAGTCATGTTATTAAACTGAGGTTTAGCTAAGACAGGTCTGCTGATTTTCTGTCCCCTTTCCATTTCACATTTCAGTTTCCTGAAGGTATTTTTCACCCTTTTCGCTAGTCCATGGGTGATTTTATTCACCGACCTCTGGTTTCTATCTTCAAGCTTCTCCAGAAGTTCTTCTACGGCCTTCTCATGATCCACCCACTAGCTGTTGGGATTTTTGATATGGGATCAGCTCCCCTAGCTTTTTCTCCTTTTGAGTTTACATTCATTGAGTTCATTGTGGCGCACCCAGAAACCGTTGGACCACTTGCATTGCCCACCCGGGTTTTCACCGGATCGGAAGCAGCAGTTGAATCATCCACCTGGGTTACCTCGAGATCTGATGAACCTGCCATTTTTTGTTTATTTCGGAGCTCTTCCTCCTAGTCCTTTACTCCTTCGACAAGAGTTTCGATTTGTTTTCGGGGTTTCTCCCCGATCCTGTATCCTAAGAAGGACCCCTTTAACAAAGTGCTGACATCCGAGCCGAATGAACATTGGTAGTTTTAATGAGGTTCATACTCCTCCCAATCCTCCTTCCCTATCTCTTATGTGGCAGGGCTCCGGGCTTGAAACCGGCATAGTGGAGTTTACACGTATTTGTGTGTGTGTGTGCTTGTGTGGCTTTGTGTTATGGTTTTGAGCTTATGTGCTTAAAAAGATGCACTCAAAGGTGATATGCTGAGGGTTTGGGGATTTTCGTTATGGTTTTTACAAAATAACGCACGTGAAGCTGATCTGCTTTGGAGTTGGGGTTGGGCTTTGGGTGATGGTTTTGAGGTTATGAATTTTAATATTACGGACTCGAGGGTGATATACTTTGGGTTTAGTGGTTTGGTTATGGTTTTGAGTTTATGTGCTCGAAACGACGCACTCGAAGGTGAAATATTTTGGGTTTCGGGTTTTGGGTTATGGTTTTGAAGGTATGCATCATGCATGACATGAAAATTTTAAGCATTTATGGCTCCGAAACGAAGTATTTTTGTAGAAAATGTCAAGTGAGTATTTTCATTTTGAATTTTACGTAGAATGTGGTCATATATTTTATTCACACTTTTTCCATTTTTTGGTTCACTTCCACCATATTGAATCGACCATCTTTAATATTTAAATTTTTACTTCAATTTTGGAATGATGAACCCCAAACACATAGGAAAACAAATAAACTTTAGGATTTACTAGTTTGGTCGCAGCTTCTTGTAACAAAAACCATCTGGTGGTACTATAGTATATAATTGAGTTCATCTTACGAATCAATTTTAACGATATCTCGAAAAGATAAAATGATATTTAAAAAATTCTAAATGGATTTTGAAGAGGAACATTAGTTCTTTGAGGAGCAATGAAAAGTGTTGTTGAAAAAAAATGCCTCGTAGCATAATGTAACCTCAAATTTAGTGAGAAACAGGGTTTTTTGCACTTATTGTTTAGACTATCTCAAATTACTATATGATAACTCAATTCTGAAGTCAGATTCGGATTCGGCGCGTTAAAAACCTTCGAGGTGCGTTTCAGGTATCATTACGATAAATTGAACCATTTATTTTGTAAACCTGTGTTGTGTTAAAGAACTGAGAGAAGCAAAAATAATCCAGTGATTCTTTCTTTGAGAATGACATCAAATATTGAAAATATTAAACTGGTGAAGGAATTACATGCCTCAGCACGAAAAAATTCTCCACGCTGAAGCCTTATCGTACAAGCTATTGACGACTTGTTGCAAAGTGATCTGGTTGACATGCAAGCATATTCTTGAGCTAAAAGAAATGAAGGAAAGAAATATATTTTAACTGTAATTGATGTATTTTTCAAATACGCGTGGGCGATTCCTTTACGCAATAAAAGTGGAAAAGAAGTCGCCACAGCATTTAAAATGATTTTCGAAAAGAGTATTCCAACCAATTTACAAACTGATGCTGGAACAGAATTTTTTAATAACTATGTAGAATGATTATTAAAACGATTATAGTTTAATACAGTGGTTTAAAAGCAGCTGTCGTTAAAATATGTAACAGAACATTGATAGAAAAAATGTGTCGTCAATTTTCAATAAATGGATCTTATCAATGGGTTAAGATACTACCGACTTTGATTAATTCATACAATAATACTAAATATAAAACAATTGGAATGCAACCAATAAAAGTTCATACAGATAATGAAAAAAAAAACTCTTGAATAGTATTTATAGTAATATAAAAATTGGTAAATTACCAAAATTTAAAGTTCGTGATTATGTACGTATAAGTAAATTTAAATCAGTATTTTCAAAAGAATACACACCAAATTGGCCAACTGAAGTTTTTAAAATCTTAAAAGTACACCTAACAAAGCCTATGACTTACAATCTCGAAGATGAAAACGGTCATCGAATTAAAGGAGGATTTTATCAAGTCAAACTTCATGCCGTCAAGAGTATAGATGTGTATATTGTGGAAAAAATTTTAAAACAAATGGGTAATAAAATATATGTGAAATGGTTTGACAAATCTCATGAATCAATAAAACAAATTTATTGTAATTATTTTAATTTGTATTGATTGTACAATAAAATAAAAATTTATTTTATGAGATGAATATTTAATTTAGCAAATATTGTCCCTATTTTCTATAAAAAAGATATAGTTTTTTAATTATTATTGCGGTTTCTATTTCCTATCTAATATGTATAGGTGTGTGCCCATATATATCGGAACATAGCGATAACTGCGGCGTCGAAGTTTATGCTATTAAATTAAATCTTATTTCTCATCAAACAAATCGTTATATGAAAATTTCAATGTTCGAATTTTCGCGTTCTGGCATATTGGAATTCAAAAAAGAAACTTTCCCAAGCGGATTTTCTTGCGCCCAAGGGCCGTGGTAAAGAAATTACTGCTTTCTTCTTTATATTTTTTTTTTCAGTTTAGTCCCCGCCGATTCGGTTGCGGTTTTAGGAACATTGCTGCTCTCTTGATTTTATCCAGGAGTCTGATTTTTATGGTCTTATCTTTCTGCAGTTTTGCGTTGTGTTTTTAATATCTATTATCTCGTATGGCCCCCGTATTTTAAGTAGTGTATTTCTTTTTGTGGCTCTTTCAACACATATCATTCCTCCTGTACGGAAATGTTTAGTATTGAGCTTCATGTCATAGCAGTAGCTCGATCTGTACTTCGCCTGAACTTGCTTCATGGCTGCAAGAGTTTAAAGTTGACTCAAATTCTCTGTAAGATCTGCTATATATTCGCCGAATCTGAGAGATTTTTCTCTAGGCGGGAAGCTCGACGGTGTTCTTGCCGTTTTGTCAAACACTATTTCATGCGGTGCATATCCTGTGCTTTCGTGCTCTATACAATTATATGCGTGCCTGCACAAAGAGAGCCATTCGTCCCATTCGCTTTACTCTTGCACATATGATTTTATGCACTTTGTCAGTGTGTGGTGCATTCTTTCAATGGCGCCGTTGCTTTGCGGATGATAATCTGTCGTTCTGTATTTATCAATTCTAAATAATCTCGCAAATTCATCCAATAGTTTGTTTTGGAAATGAGTTTCTTGATCCGAAAGCAGTGTGGCCGGTAGTTCGAAGTAGTATATAACTTTCTCGGTTAGGGCTCCCGCTACCGCTGGAGCATTTGCGATTTTTACCGGAACCAAAATTATATATTTCGACATATATATATTGTAACGGGGCTGTTATTATGGCGATGAGAACGTACTTGCGTTCTCACTCCTACCTGCATTCACGTTGCAGCGTCAGAATCGAACGATGATCTGACGCTGTACAGACTCCAACAGCTCTCGTTTACAAACACGAGACTCTCTTGAAGAGTCTCGTTTTCCGTTGTTCAGAAATATTGCTTGCGAATACCGTGCAATGCTCGCAAGTCCTGCTGCTCAGATTTAATGCACAATAGAGCTGCTTTTCTACTGTGCCCGCGGAGGCGGTGGTAATCGCGGGAAATTAAGGAGAAGAATTAGGTTTATCTCGCATAAATGATGACGACGTGATTCTCTTAATATTGAGTATATTCTCTATTAAAAATAACAAAGGTGACATACAAATATAACGGTAACCGCGAACCGAGAAGGCTGGTAAAACGTGGGAAACGGCCGCGAATCACACACACGCACACTCTTACGCGGCTTGCCGCTTGCAAGCCATTTTACACAGTAATTCGTGTACTTACTCGTCGCTGAGTTTGTGACCACTCTCACTTGCACTCTTTTTCTCTCCCTCTCTATCTATCTCTGTAGGGTAGTGAAAATTGCACTGGCTGCAGTCCAGTGCAATATAGAAAAAGGCTGGTGGTTCATACACACACACTCTCACAACACCGAATCGCATGTCTCGATTCTCGATAGAGTGCTTTCTCTCTCGCGGCGGAAAACGATCTGTCGGCGCGATCTAATTATCCTATCGCGCCGTCTATCTGCCTAAATCACTTTCTCTCTCTCTCTTTCTCGCGACACGCGCCACGCTCGCTATCTCGCTCACGGTTCCCTCAGCCTGGGCGCCGTTGAATAGAGCGCGTCATCGAATTACCAAGCAAATATGAAATTTGCTCGCGAATTCGTCACTATATATATATGTTGCGTACATTTGAAAAAACAATTTGGAGGTTATATATTAGCGATAGTAACAATTATCCGTAATTTCTATTGTACTCCTTGCCTCTATTATTGCGGCCGGAATTCGTTTCTCTATTTCTATCTCGATAATTTTGATTTCTGTTGGCATAGTACTGGAATCTGCTATTTGTAAAGTTCTTTCTATAATTATTATTGTTATTATTGAAGTTCTGATTGGCGCCATTATCTCCATTACGATTTCTGTTTGCTTGCAATCTGCCCGAATTAGTGTAATTCTGTAACGTCCGACATTCCTTTGCCTCGTGGTTAATGATCTCGTAATAATTATATTTTTTCTGAAGCAGTTTGCTTCGTTGTAGCTACTTATCCTGTAGTAACCGCATCAAAAGAACGTGGCCTCATTGTTATTTTGTCTGCGAGGTTTCTCATTTCTGTTACTTTGTCCTGTATCTCTTTCTGCTCAATACTTCTGTTCGAATGCGTGCGGCTGGTTCGAGCTGATTACTCTGCTGTTCGGCGGTTTGCACTCAACATTTATCGCGGTCACCGCTGCTTTATTCAGCGAGGTTGGCCTCTTACACCTGACTCTTTGCTCCAGTCGATTCGAGAGTCCGAACAAGAAGTATTGCAGTGCGTCTCTTTCCGCGCATTCTTTGCAAATCTGTCTTTCTCCTAGAGCACGCTATTGAGCATGTTCTGTACTTTCAGGCCGTAATCTCCAGCTGATTCCCCCGGTCTCTGCCTGACTTCTTGAATCTGCGGCAATAAATCGTCCGCCATACTCGCCATGTTATATTGCGTCGAAAGATCGCTTAACAGCCTCTCTATCGACGTATATGACACTAACCGCGCTGTGTAGCCGATGGGCGCACGCCCCATCAATTTGTTTCCGAACGCGTAGATTGCGGCAAATCTATTATAACTCCATATTCCCTCTTCTATCACTGCTCTTGAGCTCTCGTCGAATTTTTGTAAAAATTACGCATATTCGTCTGTATTCATGTTAGCCTGTCTGTTATATGTGTACTCGTCGATTGTGTTTTGTCGCTCATATCTATAACCTCCGGCCAAAGGTAACCTTCGCGGTCACGGCTTCCCGATTTTTCCTGCTTCGCATTTAAACATTTATCGATTTTCGACTGCGACAATAACCGTGCGAAAGCCATTTTGCCCTTTCTTTGAAAATTTAACCAATTTTCGTTCGTCGAAGACAAATGGGTGTTCGTCGTTCGTACGCGAGGTCTAATTTAAAACGGGGAGCTGGAAAAGCCTCTCTCGAAAGCGATAGCCTGGGAGATGTAAATATAAACTATTGATAGCCCTCGACTTACCCTTGTACAGCGATTTGAACTGTGAATATATATGTATATGGGAGCGTCCACCAGAAATCGGCCAGCGGGCGCGTAGCGCATTTTTTTTTGCTTAAAAAGCGTTCTCTTTAACTCGCCCATAATCTGCAGGTACGCACTCCGGGGTAACAGATCTAAGACTTAGCGAAATTTATTTAATGTATACTTTCGTTTTATAATTTATAATTACTTCCGCATACATCAATCATATACGTAGAGGTAGGTTATTATTTGCACGTTATTAAAGTTCTGCCATTTCATTATATCTTTATAGTACTGGTAGAAAGAAGTTTTAACATCAAAGACCCCATACAAAACGATAGGATTTTAGACCACGAAAACCCCTATGGGCGTGACGTCGAAAGATGGACGGTTTTCGAAATATGGAGGTTAGGAGACGAGGCTTCGTTGAGACGCACATACACACACACATAAACATTGCGCTGTAGTGTTAGCTGTAGGAATAGCAGCGACAAATGCAGCAGCAGTAGCATTAGCTGCGACAACTGCAGCATCAGTAGTATCAGCGGCTACAACGGCAGCAGCATCTATCAAAAATAGTTTGCAGCTATCACGTTTAGAAGTAGACAATCTTATTTTGTTTGTAATAGGTGGTTTCTACCTAGCAGAATGGCCAGACTAACTAGAGAAAATAATGTTCATAAGTTTGAAATAGCTATATTTAGTCGTCAAGAAGAGAATCATCCACCCCGAGAACCTGATGATGGCACTCGTATTTGTGCTTCGTGCAACATCGCCAAAGTGCATGAAATAAGACTTTTGAACGAGGGTTCTAATTGTATACATTTTAATGTACTAAGACGTGCCTCAGGACGTTCATGTTTTCTTTGTAATACTCACCATGGCTTACATCGTTTATCATAACAATGCAGAATAGATATCTCAGTTAAACAACATATTTATGTATCTGAATTTTCAAGAAAATGCATTTAGCATTTATATAAAGATGGTAACGTTCTCAATGTTCTTGTTTGTGAGCTACAGTCTTTCAATAGGCCATTTATTCTTAGAGGTAAAGATTTAATGCATTTTCTACAAGGTCTCAGGAGATATGCAAATAAAACTCTTCACGAAAGATACGAGAACAAAAATGACTTTTAGGAACATGCGTGTAAGGAAGTTACTTCCTGAACAAAAGCTCAATTTAATTACCTTTACGAATATTGCGATCCTGTCCCTGTACAAAATGGCACTAGGCATGTATCAAAAAAACATCTTAAAACAATCTTATGTGAACTGATGTCAGTTGTACATTAGTTACAATAGCGACAATAATATTAATGCTCCACCGATAACAGGCTACTATTGCACTCCTAGAGACCTATATACACTATCCCTGCCATGAACAAAATGTGATATATCCATCGACGGCACTCGTACATTATATTCTAGATGCTGGCAGGCAATGAAAATGTAGAAGTTGTATAGATCAAGATATACAAAAGCAATGTCCCAAACACCTTACAGGCATATTCCTGATGGATAAGATATTAATAATATACCGACCTAGCTAGAATCTCATCGGCCCTTTTTAGGGCCATATGCTGTTCGACGCGGAGAGAGATTCGAAGGATCTACTATCACGACATATTTTTGCCAGTTCCTCGGCCGACTGGGTATTCGTTTCGCATCTTGTCCTGACGACGCAGTCTTCTTGGTTCGAACGCTCACTCGCTTTACAACTTTCGTGGCCTTCCGTGGCCTTCCACGGGGCCTCGAAAGTTGAAACACATAGGCGCTCGTGGGGGTCACTCAACGCCACATCACCGCTCGTATCCAACGGAGGTTGATTCCCGACGTCATCTTCTTCCGCTAAATCTGCCTTAGTCTCTTGTGGACCGATTTAATTAACTTTCGGTCCATCTCCTTTAGTTCACCCGGTAGTGAACCCGGTTGGGCCGTTATGGTGTACGGGCTAGCAAATTTCAGAGCAAGCTTAGCAATCAGCCCAACAGCTGTGGAAGAAAGAATGCTGTTCTTCTTCCAGACCTGATCTCCGACGATGCAACCCACTGGTCTCCTACGTGCGTTGTAATACACCGCCGGTCGGTTGTGCAATTCATCTGACTTTTGGTTCGCAACAGCACGTAAACTGACGAGTTCTTGGATTTTCTTTATTCAATTCTCCAGAGCCTCATCTTGTTCTTTCTCTAGAGTGATCAGCTCTTGATTTCTTCGAATTGGCGAAGGAGGCAGTGGCTGCCTCCTATAGTTCAGTGGAGCGCGACTGACACCCACCGAACTATGCACATTTGTGTTAAACGCAAAGACGAGCTCGGACAACTTTTTGTTCCAGGTTCGATGATTTTCCTCAATAAAAGACACGAGTATCGTCTTTAATGAGCAATTCACTCACTCGACAGGGTTCGCCTGCGGATGATAAGGTGGCACCGCAGTATGATGCACCCCTCTTTCCATCAGAAAGCTATTAATGGCACGGTTTTTAAACTCTGTGTCATTATCGGAGAGAAACAACTCCGGAGCCCCGTATCTCATAAATACAAGTTCTTTAAGCTCCTTTAAAACAGTCTTCGCATTGACTTTCCGAATGGTGACTACCTCACCTCGTCGCATGAATATATCCTGAAAAACTAAGATAAACTAATAGCCTTTCACAGATTTTGGCAAAGAATCTACTATATCACTTGCATTCACTTGCCATGGTCTAGTGACGGCCCTTCACCGCATAAGCCCTGCGTGCGCACGTTGTTCGACTTGCAGTGTTAATAAACCGTGCATTGTCGAACATATGCCTTTATGTCCTTATACGTACCCGGCCAAAAGTATGAAATGGCTATTCGAGTGTATGTTGTTTCTCTTCAAAGATGACCTTAAGTTAGCTCGTCAAGCCCTTCGACAATAACTTCTTTCCTCTTTTCCGTAGGCACGACGAGCTTGCAGGAATCATGATCGCCAATTGTAACTTCTACGGCTTTATCAGGTGTATAGAAGTCTACATCAACTTTTTTAACATAGAACAAATACCATTGATCCTGGACTTGGTTTAGCCAGGATATCGCACTGATTATAGGCGCCTCATACTCATCTATGCGAGATAAAGCATCAGGCACATTATTGAGCAGGCCTTTCCTATGCTTGACTGTATATATGTGGTCCTGTATTTCTAGGGTCTGTCGAGTTAGTCTGCCTGTTGGATTATGCAAACTACATATCCAATGAAAGCTGCTATGGTCGGTTATCACCTCAAATTTATAGCCCTTTATATATGGCCTAAATTTCTTGATAGCCCATACTACAGCGATATATTCTCTCTCTGCACGCTGTAGTTCCTTTCTGCCTATAACAGAGTTCGACTTGCAAACTCGAGCATTCGCTATTCTTCATCTATGATCTCGAAAAGTACTGCTTCTAACCCAGTATCGCTAGCATCGGTTTGCACGAGAAACTGTACATCAAAGCGTGAGCGCTGCAGCACAGGAGCAGTTGTAATCAAAAACTGCTTATTACTCATAAAACTACTCATACTACGTAGCTTTCTCTGTCAGCTTGGTGAGTGGCTCAGCAATCGTTTAAAAATTTTCTATAGCACGACGCCATGCTCCAGAAACTTCTCAGCTGTTTCAAGTTTCTTGGCACCGGATATTTTATAATCGGCTCGAACTTCTCTGGATCAAGCCAAAATCCGTCTCGGTCCACCAGCTCCTCGAGATATTTTGCCTCTTCATGACAAAAGACACTCTTTTCCTGATTGATGGTGAGACCGGCATTGTCTACTCGCTAGAGTAGCTGCTCCAGCCGCGCTAGATGCTCTTTAAATGTCTCAGCCACAACAATGATATCATCAATATAGCTAAAAGCATCTGGCTCCATTTCTGGTCGAATTACTCGATCTATGAGTCTCGAGTAATAAGGACGCTCCAGCTTGACTTAGGCCAAAACGCAGTATTTTATACTGATACAGGCCTATACCCGGCACTGTAAATTCCGTGATGGGCCTTGATTCCAGCTTTAAGCGAATCTAATGATAAACACTGTTCAAGTCAAGCGTAGATATGTATCTAGCCGACTGGAGCTTGCGCAGTACACGATCCATGAACGGCAAAGGATAAGCATCTCGCACAACTCCCTGCCGCAGGCTCGGAGTGGTCAGGCTGCACTCACACACAATTCTCGCCGATGTTCAGGTCACTCTTCGCACTTGTTTTTCTCTCACGGACACGGGTCTATCGAAACAATCGAAGCAATTAACATGATTAATTGTCGACACGCGATACCTACTCGCTAAGGCGCGCGAGATTTAAGCGTTAAATCTCCATGCATCACTAAATACTTGTATATATGAATGTATATTGTTTTGTATGTATAAATATTTTGATATATACATATGCATAAAATATGCATTCATGCGTGTGAATTACAGTAAAAAATAACAATTATTAATAATGCAGTCAATGCATAACCTCAAAATATAGCAAAATCCCGTTTTTTCAAAATTTGACAATGCCCACCATCCTGAAAAATCTGAAAAAATTTGATGCTAGACTTTTTGTCAAAGTAAAGTTACAAAAAAAATTTGGAGTTTGCCGTTTTATAAGATCCTTGTGAAAACGAAGAATGAAATTTTCTTGAATTATTTTCACAAACTTAGTAATATTGTTATCCCAAATACATTTAACATTTATAATTGTTTTCGAATCGATTAGTGCATTAAAAATCCAGAAACATTTTTGACACATATTTTGAGGTTATGGCAGTATGTGTTGCGTTTAGGGGCTAAAAATTTGTGAGAATTCGTTTTTCGATATGTTTAAAATAATGCACCTATGTTCGACCAAAAACGCATACTTAGTCGGCTATGTCATTTGAAATTTTCAGATAAAACTGAATGATGAAAATACTCTTATACGAATTCTTTTATTGTTAAATGATTTAACTTATGATCTAAATTATTTTTTTCTATTCTAGATGGAACTACAAAACATAGAAAAGCATTCTGGAGTGAATAGCGGTGTATTTAAGGATACATGTAATTTATTAAAGTCTACTCGCATCGCCGACTGGTCTGCGCGGCACAATTGCGACTCTCAAACAGGATGTTTATTCTGCGAGTCAACAGTTATATGGCATCAGCTTTGTCTGCAACTACTTGCTTATATTGCTCCTGAAAAGCTTGCTCATCCCCCAGACGTAAATATAATTATAATTATTCCTTTTCTAATATTCAATATACATAATTTTTCTGTTAATCAAGGTGTGCGGCATCGCCCCGCTGTCAAATATAAGTCATGCAGACTTAGCCTAAGTGGGCGCACCCCTATTATACTTTGAAATGGTACATTCTAGCCTCTAAAAAAACTTTCTTTGGCATTATAGGGTTAAAAACTTGCATCTAAAAGAGCCACAATAAAGATATTAATTTTATTTTTTTTTATATTATAAAAAAGGATTCTTTAAAAAAGACCAACACTTTAACGAGTCGCGTCAATAGAATTTTTGCTGATCTTTTTCTAGTGCAGAATTTTCTTTTCATTTGTCCTTCCCACTTCCGGTGATGTCAGATATCCGGAGTATTTAGTTTGACATACCATATATACGTAGGTTAGCGATATCATGCGTTCCCACTTCAGGTGATAATAAATGTATAATGGCAGAGAGAGAGAGAGAGAGAGAGAGAGAGAG
>UELV01169578.1:0-12508 GCA_900490015.1 Megastigmus stigmatizans | reverse complement strand
ATATATACCTATATGTATATATATATACCTATATGTATATGAGCGATAATTCTTTGTCGTTTGGTTTTGGGCTAATTAAAGCGAAAATCCCAAATTGTCGGGCCGCGCGGGCCTTACACGCGATTTTTTCGGAAATCTGATTGTGGATTAGACTGTAAAGCCGTGTATAATTATTCATCATCGTCGAGGCAGCTCGCGCTGAGAAATTTTTACAACTCTATCGAACGCAGCCATAATGTTTTATTCATGCATCACATCGACATTTGCATTTTCAAATCGACTCCTGATTCCTTTTCCAAATCGCTAAAAAACGTTTATTCATTCATTTATTTAGCACAAAGAGAAAGAGAGGCACACACGTACACGCGTACGTGCACTTTTTAAAATCCAATTTTTCAATGCTCGCCTCCGTACAACTTGCAATCGAAAGTCACGAGAGAGAGAGCGAGAGAGAGAGAGAGAGAGAGAGACGAAAGGACACACAGGCGCATAAATATGTTATAAGGATAAAAAGTAGCCAATCCCGAAACACATTCCTGAGGCGGTCGACGGACGTCGTCGCCACACAACCCCTCGCGACGCTGCTGCGCTGCTGCACGCAAAAAAGTCCGAAACACGCAATTATAAGTAGAGCAGCTCCAGACAGAGACAGAGATTGAGAGAGAGAGAGAGAGAGAGAGAGAGAGAGAGAGAGAGTGAAAGAGCAGGAGAGCAGAAGAGAGAGAGATAGAGCGAGTGATTAATGTACATTTTTTCCAACATAATACCTCTAAGCTCCCGCGATTAAAAAACACGCCCAGATAAAAATCAAAACAGGGCAATGAGAGCTATAAAAAAAAGAAGACGAAGAGAGAAGGAGAGAGAGTGGTAGGCAGGAGGGACGCGAGTAGCGCGCACACACTTCACTCACTCGCCTTGCCCGAGCGCACGAAGACGAAGAAGAAACGAGCGACAACGACGAAACCCGCTCCAATTTAAACCATATCTATATACATATATGTGTGTGTGTGTGTGTGTGTGTGTGTGTGTGCACTGTATATGAGTATACACACACATCAACACACAGAGGAGGAGGAAGGTCTCTCGAAAGCATCTCGCTCCTCGATATTCAAATTCACCCGCCGCCGCCGGACCTCACGGATAAGACTGATCCGGATTTTTTTCGCTAATAAGTGCCTCGAAAGAGCCAAGAGAGAGAGAGAGAGGGAGTATACATGTGTGCCGCGAGCGAGAATATATAAGCGCTTGAGGACAAAGTAGGAGAGACGACCGAGAATTACAAGGCGCGATTATCATAATCGTCCCGACTCTTTTACCCATCTCTTTTTCTCTCCTCTGCATCTCTTCGCTCTTCTCTCGCATCTCTCCTTCCTTTTTCACCTCTCTCTCTCCTTCCACTGCTGCTGCTGCACCAAACTGCACGCAGGCGATCCACGCGCGCTTGCCCGCCATCGAGATTACGATTATTACGATTATCCGTGCGATCTCGCGGATTCGGACTTTTCGTTATGCGCACATACACTGCTTACATACTGCGAGCTTCTGCTTATACATATATGTATATTCATAAAGATTTTAATATAATTTGAGATTCCCGTAATTAGAGTATAGGCGAGATGTAATTGCGGAAGCGTAGTCCTTTTTTACTTTTTCACAGCGATCGAGCGAGTACCGTGTATAAAAGGCGGAAAATTACGACGCCAACGTGTGTGCGTGTATCCGTTGTCACTTGGCCGCGCGGATTATGTATATGTATGTAGGCGGGTAGAGAGATGAGTAGAGTTTGCAGCGCAGCGCTCGCTATATATCTATACGGACGAGGGAAATTAATAGCGATTCCATTAGTCGTCGCGCGTTCGTTGTATAATAGAGGCGAGGCCGAGAGAGAGAGAGAGAGAGAGAGAGAGAGAGAGAGAGCCTATTGATTTGTCGCAGGACTTTGGCGATTGCAGAGCTGAAGATGCTCTCTCTCTCTCTCTCTCTCTCGCACATGGAGGGAGCCTTGCGGCTGATGAAGCTGCCCCAGAGAATATTCCTTTTCATCCGGTTGACAAATACGCATGGAATTGTATATTATGTCCGTGGTATTTCTTTTTGCGCATATAATACCGTTGCACGCGGAGAAATTCCGATACCCAAGATATTTTAGATTTAATATCGTACGGCGTGTCTGTATATACAGAGTTTCGAGTTATTCGCGTTTAATCGGCATAGGAAATCCTATACGCTTTATATATGTATTACACTTTATAGTACACGGAAGTCGATGATTCGATAGACGCGCGCTCGGTAACAAATGACGCGTTTAGCTCACGGGCCTCGGGAGAGAGAGAGAGAGAGAGAGAGAGAGAGAGAGAGAGAGAGAGAGAGAGAGAGAGCATGGAGAAAGGAGAGATAGAGTGAGAGTTACGAGAGTTACAACGAATTATTATACGAAGAAGCGTCGCGGACGCAAATTATCTATATATATACGCTCCCCGATTCCTTGTTATGGAGACTAAATTAGCGACGCATTCTGACGGGCCGCGCATCCTGAATACACTGATTAACTGTAGAGAAAGAGAAAGAGAGAGAGAGAGTAAAAAGTAGAGAGACGGAGAGAAGGAGACTATAAAGAAAAAAAATTGTCGTGCGACCATTATTGAATGACACGTCTCTCGAATATAATCAATTCCAAAAGCGCCTCTCCTTTCAATTTGTATCCTTCGCGTATACGAGTATTAAAAGGTATATACGAGAGAGAGAGAGAAAGGAAGAGAGATGCCAACTCTCGCGACGCACCGTGTATAGAAGAGACCTCGAGGGATCGGCCCGGCTAGAAAACGAAGAAGAGAGAGAGAGAGAGAAAGAGGGAGAAGATCCGCTCGCGTGGAAGGAGAAGAGAGAGGCGCAGTCTCGGAAGAATAGGAGAGAATAGGAGGGTGAAAAAGGAAGAAAGAGAGGAGTAGTGAGAGAGAGAAAGAGAGAGAGGATATGCACAGTACTTGTATACCAGCGGCGAAGAGGACGAGTCATTCGCGGCCGGCAGCAGCGAGGGAGAGAGATTGGAAAAATTACCCGACGCGCGCACACGGGATAGGATGTGCGGTGCGCGCCTCCTATGGCGGACCTTTCGCTAAACCAGTTTCTAGCTGCACACACCTGATGATAACGGAGATTTTTCCTCTCTTTTATACATATATGTTTTGTACAAATTGGTCAGCTTCAAAAAATATGTATCGAACGCTTATTATTGCGCATAGGATTTATACCAGCGATTCGGAAATACTGCGGTAGAGAAAGAAAGGGACTCGTCTATCGGTGTATAAAGGATAAAGAAAAGCGCGTATATAGTTATGTATACGACGACAAAAAGCAGTAAAGAGGGGAAAATATTAAAAGCCGTATAAAAGCCGCGCGGTGATAAAAAAGATAGGTAGTCCCGCAGCGCCGCGGGAAATATTGTAAATATGAAACGAGTCGGCGAAATATTATAGAGAGAGAGAGAGAGAGAGAGAGATAGGGGCAGAGGGGGGAGGGAACGGCTGCTGCAGAAGAGGCATCGAAAGAGAAAAGAGGAGAAAAAGAATATATAGGAACGGGGGAAAGTGAACGAGGACGGCCTAGTGAGTATAGAGAGGAAGTAGATTCTCGTGAGACGAGGATAAAGGTCTATATAGAGACGAATTAGCCAAGTTCGATATTCCCCCGATCTTCCACAATTATTATACCAAGATTAGATGCCGTAAGGCTTGTGAAACAAACTGCGCAAGCATTTCGCGGAAAATCTGAATAATAGGTGAGCGTGAAAGTATTTTATAATGAAATTGAATGATTTTATAGGAAAATGTGTTATAAATCATTATGAAATGTTATATATCGGCCCCTAATTATAATCACGTCAGTGCAATCTTTATACTCTAAAATGATATTATAGTTGAAAGAGAAAAAAAAATAAAGTAGCGTGAAAACGGAGAGAAAAGCTCGTACGAGTGCGTAGAAAGGGCAAGTACTTAATGTGGAACGAGTCCGAGGATAGCGACGATAGAGAGAAGGCAGAGAGAGAGATAGAGAGAGAATATCAGGGGTAAGGTGAAGGGGAAATGAGAAAATAGTAGAAAATGGAGAGAGGATAGTAATAAGAGTGGCAGCCAAGATGTAGAATAGAGAGAGAGAGAGAGAGAGAGAGTGGGGTTGGAGAGAAAAAATAGACAAATAGAAAGAGAGACAGATAAAGAGCAGAGGGAGCGAGAGAGAGAGAGAGAGAGAGAGCTGAAGGAGAGAAGAAGAGGCGAATGGAACGCTTCGCGGGATAACTTCTCTCTCTCTCTCTCTCTCTCTCTCTCTCTCTCTCTCTGTTGCTCTCTCGCTCTCACACGGACAGATCGCCGCGCGGACAATGGCGACGAGCCTGACAGGACAAGGTCGAAAGGAGCGAGAGAGCAACAGAGAGAGAGAGAGAGAGAGAGGTTTCTCTTCTCAAAGGAGAGACGAGAGAAGAGAGACGACTCGAGCCACGGCGACGAGACCAACTTCTTGGCTCTCCTGCAAGAGAGAAGGCGATTACGAGCGGCTTCGCGCTCTTCAGCTGCCTCTCCTCTCTCTCTCTCTCTTTGGCTCTGACCCCCTCGGCCAGTTTGCATATTTCAATTCGCGGAATGCTGATTTCGATGCCTTCGGCCTGCACGTTGCTGTTGCTGCTGCTGCTGCTGCTGCTGCTGCCGCGCCGCGATGTTGATTGATTGCCCCGGAATGAGTGCGAGGGAAAAACGCTTCTCTCTCTCTCTCTCTCTCTTTCTTTCTACGGCTTGCGAGAGCTGCGCCAACACAACACAGAGAGTCTATCCTCTCGCTTTGGCAGTTGACTTTTATTATACTCGATATGTGCGTGAGGATGCGAGAGAGAGAGAGAGAGAGAGAGAGAGAGAGAGGCTTTGTTGTGGGGAAGCCGTGGGACGGACGTGGCGCGCGTTCCAGGGCTTTTCTTTCACTGTGATATACAGGAATTTTTGCAATTGCTGCGGGTGTACTTGGGGCCTGTATGGAGCGGCTGCGCTCAAGGTTACAAGGATCAAATTGAATTGTGTATGTGCGCGTCACTTTTTTCTGTCGGGAAGGTTGGCACTCGCAAAATTATCAAAAAAAAAAATGATTTATTCGTATACCCCCTCCTCGAGACTGTGCACTTTTGTACATATAGCGCACACGCGCAAAATTCCACTTTGCAAAGTTATTTCAAGTCTCGAGCTGCAAGTTCCACTCGTATAACTATACGGATACACTGTGCGGAAAACAGTTGAAAGCTTGTATAACAACGTGTAAACGAACGTAAAATAAAGACTTTAACGTCCGACCATTACCAACTCTATCTACTAATTATACGGCCTCGCTCGCGATATAAGCTCGATTTATGCCCAAGAGAGAGAGAGAGAGAGAGAGAAAGAGACGCTGCAGCCGTCTTAGCGCGCAAAACTATATCGCGATGATAAAATCTCTGCAGCACAGCCTCCGCCCGTGTGTCGTGCCTACAGCCGTATAACGAATTAATAAAATACCTTTAACCGCGCAAGAGAGAGAGAATCCTTCCAGACGCATCTGTATATATCAAACGCGGCCGTGGCAGCTCTCGAACCTTATAACAATCCTCGTTTCCTCTGCCACATTAAGCAGCAGCACCAGCAGCATTATGCATAAATAAGAATTCCCGCCGCGGAGTCGACACATATTTTTCTTTCCCAGGACGATTTCACACCCTTGAAAGCGAATTGTCAAAGCTGCGAAATCTCTGCATCTCTCATAGTCGAATTTCACCGATTATATCGTTCCCTTTCGTTTAATCTTTTATTTTTTTCTTTCTCCTCTCGATAGGTTCGCCACCACTGACCGGCTCGGGAATCGTACGGATCGTCGTGCTGGACGTGAACGACCACGTCCCGGAATTCGGACGTCAGGAGTACAAAGCCTCGGTGACGGAAAATCTGCCGGCTGGTGCTTGGGTCGCTAATCCCCTGGCCACCGACAAGGACGAGGGACTCAACGCCAAAATCCGGTAAGACGATCACGCGACCGACGATCGCGCGCACACACACACGCCTACTCCTCCTCCTTCTCTTCCTTTTCTTTCTTTTTTTTTCTTTTTCCTTCATCGTCAAAGCTTCTTATAGCGGTGTTACGAAAATTTGATATTATTCCGAGCCGAGGATGGACTAAATCCTAGATAAGTCTATCGTGGAAAGGAACGACGTGGATTCTTGGAATTCCTTACTGTTTCTTTGAGAGAGAGAGACTGTGCAGTCACGGCGTTATTGAAGCGGGATTACAATTAATTTGGAGGAGAGAAGTTTCGCGCGTGTCGTAATGCTAGTGAATTACGACGACAAAGTATTGCACGCGCGCGGCTGTGCTCGAGAAACTTTCAGTTCCTTATTAATATCGTTACTCGAACGTTGAGCAATGGCTCTTAATAAGTTTCTTATATTTGGCCTTATCGACGTTTAATATACTGCGATTCGTATAATAATCCAGCCGGTGATTGTAGCTTTACTTTAAACACAATTGATCGACTTAATCAGCTTAAACTTATAAAACCGAACTCGAATTGCGCAACGCGCGAATGCATCTGTTCAGCTTTAGCTGGGTACAGCTCTTGGTCAACAACGTCGTAAATACCGTTAAAGATTCATTATAACTTTCTCAACAAATCATCGTCGACGCCAGTCAAACTTATCTCGCCATCGCCGGGCTCATTAATTAAATCATCGACTCGAACGCAACACCTGTTTGTCGACATAATCTGGAAAGTAAACGCGAGTTATAACGTTAGATATATATATATATATATATATAAATAGAAAAGTAGAGGGGATAACCCAGAAACATCTCGTTTTCTACCAGATACAGTCTATTGGGCGACAAAGCCGAGCGATTCCACGTGAACGCGACTACCGGGGAAATCGTCACCCTCGAGCGTCTCGACCGTGAGCAGACGGCCGTTTATCACCTGACACTCGTGGCTCAGGACTCCAGTCCGACTGAGCCGCGCGCCTCCGCCGTCAATCTCACCATATCCGTGAGCGACCTCAACGACAATGCGCCCAGATTCTCGAGTCCTCGATACATGGCTTACGTTCCCGACTCCACTAGCAAAGGTATGTTTATTTACCTTTCTTTTATTTCAGACACGGAGATAAATAGTCTGCTAAAGTTTCCAATACGTCTATGCAGACAATTTACGACAATCTATGCATTGTAATTTGATCGCAGATCGTCTCCATTAATAATGATATGTGATACGTTTTCTTCTATTTTTCACTAAATTTTAATTTTAGAAAGTACTGTAACTTTTGGACTTGCGCTTAATAAGATAATAAAATTTATTACAAAATATAACATAAACTCTGATTAGTGCATTAAATATTCTTATATAATATCATCTAAATTTCGATATATTGAGTAATTTCAAGTTAATTTTGGTAGTTTTAAAATTTGTCTGGTCATGCGCTGTACTTTTAGGTGTCCTTTTTTTATTTTCGATTTTACTCATTTTGAAATATTAAAAAACTGTTTCCGTTACTTTAGCATTTTCAGATTCAATTGTTCTTTATCAAGATTCAAAGTTACAGCAGTAAAACACTGCTTGTAGCAAATCCTGAAAATTATAATCTGATATTGTTTTTTAAATTATCTACTTATCCGTGATCAAATTGAAAATACTTTCTCGTAAAAATTCAGATACTCTGGATTGAATTTAATTATTATTTTGAATTAATTATCAACTGAACCGCAAGAATATTTCGAATAGAAAGTATAACAGGATAAAGATTAAAGGAACCCCTTCTCTTCACAGGCGATTTCGTGTTCGGCGCCAAAGCGGTGGACGACGACGACGGCGAGAACTCGCGCATAGTCTACCGTCTCCAAGGCAAGGACGCCCAGCGCTTCCACGTAGATCCCCACAGCGGCGTCATCCGCGCCAACGAGAATCTCGCCAACGGCGGCCAGAGCACTTACCAGCTGCAGATCGAGGCCTCCGACTGCGGTGTCGAGCCGCGTTCCATCTCCGCCGATCTCGTTGTCCATCTCTGGGAGCGTCAGCTGTTCCCCAGCTTCCGTCCTACCACCGCGACGAGGTTCACTCTCAGAGAGGATGTGCCGGAGGGTCGAGTTGTCACCACTCTCAGCGCCACCACGCCCAAGAATGGACCCGCTAGCGATCTGGTCTTTGGTATGGCTGGTGGCAATGTTGGCGAGGCACTGAGGATCGAGCCCCACAATGGCGAGGTGAGCTAGCTTCTGGCAATTTTTTTTCCATCAAGAATTTGCGCAATTCAGTATAGTCTAACGACATTATTCTGTTTCTGTGCATCTCGGCAGGTTATCATTGCATCCGGATTCGATTACGAAACAGCACCGCACTACGAAGCCTGGGTCGACGTCCGTGACTCGGGCAACCCATCGCTCAGAAGTGTCATACAGCTTCTCGTCAACGTAACCGACGCCAACGACAATGCGCCCGTGATAGACTCGGCGATTTACAATGCTTCGGTGCCCGAGGAGGAGTATCCACCTCAGTTTGTGACCAAGATCTCAGCTAAGGATGCCGATTCTGGTGAGAACGGACAAGTGACGTATCACCTGATGAACGACTTCGAGGAGACCTTCGTCATCGATGAATCCACCGGCGAAGTTAGCACAAATGCCAAATTAGATCGCGAAGAGGTAACGTTAACGGTCACTTGTATTTTACACAGATAATCCGATAAACCGACGAATCAACTAAACAAATCCTGCACTTCTTTCAGATATCTTCGTACGAGCTGATAGTGGAGGCACGAGATCGCGGAACACCTCGATTGACCGGTACTGCAACAGTCCTTGTCACCGTTCTCGACAAGAACGACAATCCACCCCGATTCACGCGCCTCTTCAGCGTCAACGTTACCGAGAACTCCGAGATCGGTGCTTTCGTCATTCGCATAACCAGCAGCGATCTGGACATTGGCCAGAATGCTAACGTCACCTACAGCTTCACCGAGAATCCCAGCAACAAGTTTTTAATTGATCCGCTAAGCGGCAACGTGACTGTGGCTGGACATTTGGATCGTGAAGTTCAGGACGAGTATCTGTTGAAAGTATCGGCAGTCGATGGAGCTTGGGGTCAAGAGACACCGTTAACCATATCGATACAAGACCAGAACGACAATCCACCGGAATTCGAGGAGGAGACCTACCACTTTCATTTCCCCGAACTCCAGAGCAGAATGGCTCACGTGGGTCAGGTTACGGCCACCGATCGCGACAAACAGGGTCCGAATTCTGTTATATCCTACAGTCTGCTTCAACCGTCAGACCTGTTCACGGTTGATCCAGCCACTGGTGATATATTCAGTAAGAGGACCCTGCGATACAAGCAGACCAAACGGCCAACATCGCCCGAAAATATATACTCCCTCTACGTCATTGCCACGGATAATGGAAAGCCACCTCTGTCATCCAAGACTCTGGTCTACGTCAATATAGTGGACGCGAACAATCACGCGCCCGAATTCGAACAGAAATCTTATCTATCTCCCGTACCCGAAGGCTATCCCACCAACAAGAAAATTATGCAACTGGTGGCCTCGGACAACGAGGACTTCGGCGTCAATGCGGAGATCGAGTATTCCGTTGTTAGTGGCAATGGTAGCGAGTACTTCTACGTCGATTTGAAATCCGGCTGGATATACCTGAAGAAGAGCTTATCGGAGTTCAAAATCGGTACTGCCTTTGCACTGAAAGCGAAGGCTATGGATAAGGGAGTACCACCGCAGAGCGACGAAGTTTGGACGACTCTGGTCGTGACCGGTGAGAATCGTCGTGCACCAGCTTTTGCTGCTGTCAGCTATCAAGTCCGAGTGCCAGAAAACGAGCCGATAAACACAACCATATTGACGGTGAACGCCGCTGATTCGGACGATGGACCAAACGGAATGGTCAGATACGAGATCTCTGCTGGCAACGAACGTCACGAGTTCTCGATTCATCCTGTCACTGGAGCAGTTACCATCCTCGAAGCTCTGGATTACGACACGATTCAAGAGTACAGGCTGAACATCACCGCCAGAGACTTGGGATTCGAATCCAAACACGCCATTGCTACTTTGACTGTGAACGTATCCGATATCAACGACAATCCGCCAACTTTCAACCAAAGTCTTTACGAAGCTTATCTGCCCGAGAATTCGCCACCCCAATATTTCGTATTCAAAGTCGTTGCGAAAGACATCGACTCACCCAAGTATGCGGTCATTCAGTATCGTATACTCGGTGGAACCGGCAAGGAACACTTTCAAATCGATCAGAATACAGGTGTCATCAAGTCCAAGATCAGCTTTGACTATGAGGAGGCCTACGAATACACTTTGGATATCGTTGCTGCCAATCCAGATACCAATCCACCGATGCACGGCTTCACCACGGTCCTGGTTCACATCACAGGTGTCAACGAGTACTATCCTAAATTCGTGCAATCGGTCTTCCACATGGACGTATCCGAGAGTGCGGAAGTAGGAACTCCCGTTGGCATTGTTCAGTCGACCGATCAAGATGCTGGCGCCGATGGAAAAGTTTTCTATCTGTTCGTTGGTTCCTCGAACGATCGTGGATTTTCCATTGGGCCAGAGACTGGAATTATAAGTGTATCCCGAAGGTAAGCTAAAAAATTGAAATTTAGATTCAAGCTTTTCAAATATCGAATTGGCCAAAGTAACGAGCCCTTCATTAAACCTGTCAACTCTTGCTTTTTGCTTTTAGATTGGATCGTGAAACGCAGAATCGTGCCGTTCTAACGGTCATGGCGAAGAATGCCGGAGGGATTCGAGGTAACGATACAGACGAAGCTCAAGTGATCATATCCATTCAAGACGGCAACGATCCACCAGAATTCCTGCAAAGCCTTTACGAGGCCAGCGTCTCGGAAGGTGAAAGCATCGGAGCTGAAGTTCTAACCGTGCGAGCCGTTGACAAAGACGTTCGTCCACAAAACAACTTATTCTCTTACTCCATCATTGGCGGAAATTTCGGCCAGGCCTTCAAGGTAGATCCTCAATCGGGCGAGGTCGACACTGCCAAACTACTCGACAGAGAAACGGTATCCAGCTACGAGTTGGTAATTGGAGCGATCGATACTGGAAGTCCACCTCAGACTGGAACTGCCACGGTAAAGATCGAACTACTGGACGTGAACGATAATGGACCGGTATTCGATTCTGCGGATGTCGTGGGTTACGTAAATGAAAACGAACCGGCCGGTACGAGTATTATGACACTCACTGCCACTGATCCTGATCTACCTCCGAATGGAGCTCCATTCTCGTACAAACTTATTGGAGGAAAGCATATGGATCTGGTCAGTTTGGAGAAACACTCGGGCATACTGAAAACGACAAGAAGTCTGGACAGAGAAATAGCACCTCAACTCGATCTTTTGGTAAGTTGATGTCTAATTAATAATTATTTAATCAATTCTTTTAACAAAATCTTATGATCTCAGAAGCATAATCCGCATGCTATTTAAATTATTTAATTCAATTATCAAACTTTCTCCCTAGTTTTTTATAGTAATGATTTTAAGGAATATTTAAAGAAGTACTTACTTAGTTAATAACATTATAATAGTATTATTATAAATGATATAGTATAACGAAATTCATCAATTATGACAAAATGTTAAATGCCCAGAGCCTTGAGTCCATTGTGATAAATGCTAATCTGGAATATAAAAATATATCATTAAAGCGACATAATGTATATCATCATCCCCAAATTTAACATGCCAATAGTGTCTCACAGTAGTTCGTTACCGATCTTACGTTAGAATACAGCGTAGCTAAAGCGCAAAACACGCGCCGTAAACAGGATTTAACGCAAATTTATTTGAAATAAAAACAAAAACAGGTCGAGGTGGAGGACTCGGGCACGCCGAGGATGAGCAGCGACCACGCGATCACAATCTACGTGAACGACCAGAACGATAGTCCGTCGAGTCCGCGCTCGGTGCACGTGATGGTCCAGTCGTTCAACGGTCAGACGCCCCTCGGCAAGATAGCCGACGTCCATCCGAACGATCCCGACACCAGCGGCGACTACACCTGCAAGATTCTCCAGGGCCTGCAGAGCGGCTCCTCGAGTGTGCTGAGCATCCCTGCCGCCTGCGATTTGCATGCCGGCAAAATCACGCCAGGTTCGTGTTCGCCGCCATAAATCCTCTCTGCCGAAAATTGCGCGAGATCGCGCTATTAATAATTCATTCGCGTGCACGCACACTTGCGTGGAACCAGAGCAACAGAGGGAGGAGAAGGAGGAGTAGGATGAGCGAGGAGGAGGTGGAGAAGGAACCGAGGGAAGCCAAGGGCTTCGCATTGTGCCGGATGGATGGCGCGCGTGTCTCGTATTAAAAAGGGGGCTCCTGCGAAGCTTCCTCCCCTCCTTTGATTTATCATAGTTGTTCCTCGCGGCGTCTTCGCTTCTCTCTTCTCTGCTGCTGCTGCTG
>UELV01169515.1:0-33741 GCA_900490015.1 Megastigmus stigmatizans | reverse complement strand
CATATATATATATCATAATATATACGTATTCTGTACATTCGCACCGACGGCGGCAGATAAAATCATCAAACACACACACACATACACATACTGCAACGCGAGCGCCTGTTGATCGCGATCGCGAAAGCATGAAGCTCGCGAGATAAAGTCTGACGCTCCTTCTTTCTTTCTATCACTTGTATAATATATAGTTAAAGTCAAAAGTCAGGCGTAAACGCGCGTCGCGCGCAATCATGTAAATGTATGTATATAACGAGACGTGCACCGCTGAATTTGAGCGCGCTCGAGTTGCTGCGAGATTTAACGTGTTTTATATTATCAACGGTCAAGTCGATTATACTTACTTATATGTATATATGTAGGTGTAATGAACGTCGGCGAATGTACGGCGTTTTGTACATATCTTGTCTAGAGAGTTTGTAACGCGAGAAGATTTGATGAATAATGGAACGAGTTGCAGGCTTCGAATGATAATGAATGTTTCTGTGAATGCGGTCTCTTTTTTCCGCGCTTATATACAGGTGCTGTGCCTTACCATGCGTTGCACTGTAATTTGGCGCGTTTTTATACTTTCGCTCGAAATTTTGTGCGTGATGCTCTTGTAATAATTGTTATACTCGTAGACGAGTTGTTTGGTCTTGTTGTAAAGAGGATTCGGTTTCGCGAAAGAGAGGCGCTTATAATGGAATTATTTTCTCCGTAAAAACAAAAAACATGACTTCTGCTGCTTTGGACTAATTAACCCATTTTCGCGCTTTTCTGGCTATTAGAACGGGCCACCGGTCTGCTCTTAAACCAAGCGATTCCTGGAATAGAAACTCCAGATCTACGGTAATTTAGCTGAACAAAAACCTTTTATTTCAAATTCCACTTACTCACAGTATAAGAAATTGAAACATTGTGTATATATATATATATATATATATATATACGGTTTCTTTCTCCTCGTAGAAGAAGTGTTTTACATGCTAAAAACAGTATTCTCACTGACAAACTGACAACATTAGAGGAGAAAAAGGTTAAAAAATATATATAATAGCGCATGGAAAATTCATCAATTTTTCCCAAAGTTTAAACGTATATAGGCACAGCGTCGCGCTTATCCGACTAACGGAACACCTTTCAATATTTATTCCTGCAAACACAGGGGCGGAAAAAAAATCGATAATTAACGACCCGCGCCGTTCACCCAGAATTCACGCTATTAACAGAGCCAGGATATCATATGCATGCAAATTTCGCCTTACACACACACCTACACACACGGAAAGCGAGTGAAGCCAGACAATGTGCATAATATACATATATATGTATAACACGGCGAAGCTCGCGCGCGTGACTTTCGGAGTGACGCGACGGGCGGAAAGAAATACACAGGGGATATCGCGTGATGCTAAAGCTATACATCCACTGGGCGAGCTTGCAACCAGCTTAGCTCTCGCCGCACGATTATTTTCGAGAAAGCGAGAGCTCTGCCTGCCACCCGGTTGTTCTTGTCTTACCCATATGCCGCGCTGCAATGGGCTTTGGATGAGCGAGCGAAGCTGATGCGGGGCCACGTGTGCGTGCTGCAGTGAGTTAACCGAACTCGGGGGGCTAGTGCACAGCAGTTTTTTTTTTGTTTTCGCCGAAGCTTCGCGGGAACGATTTTTATCTCTCGCAAGAGCATATATATACAAGTATTTGTTTACTTTCGGAGTATATGACTGCTGCGTATTCTTTTTTTTTTCAAAAAGGTGCATTATTATATATTATAAAATGATTGATGGAAATTGAAGTTTCATTTTATCGAGGGCATATCATAATTTACAGTATAATTTATTACAATGAAATGATAAAATTCCGACTGAACAATTGATTCTACGTAAATTGTGTAATATAGCAATTCAATTTTGCGGATTTTCGTTGGCACGCATTGCACAACACTAAAACCAATATCTGTCGATAACTTCCAGTAAGCTGCAATTAATATATATATGTAATATATTACGTAAGCCGATATATTCTGAAGCTAATCAAAAAATCCAAGTACAATGCACCTTATGCACACAGACACTAACACTTCATTCGGAAAAACCACACGCGTGCGCGGATACAAGAGGACATGTAAATAAGTAGTCGTTGCATTACCGCCGTTATATATGATTCACGATAATTGGCATAAGTGCGCGCGCGTTATTGCGCATAGGCTTCAAGAGAGCGAAGGAAGGAAAAAGAAAACGATTCCTGCAAGACTTTGCGCCTATACGTATTCCTCAGCGGCTCTTGTGCGCCGACACACTGCACACCACCACGACCACCACCTACTTGACATCTCTCTGTTCTCCCGCCAACGACGCCCACGCTCAACCATCGTCTCTACTCCCTTTCCTCGCTGACACGCGAGCGTGCGAGATCCTTTCTTTTTTCCTCTCTCCCCCCCCCTCTCTCTCGCTCTCTCTTTTGCCATTTCGATGAGGACGAAATATAAAAGAGACGCTTCGCCTTTCACAAGTCAAGCATTGTGCGACGCGATGGAGAGAAAAAGGGGGAGAAATAATAATAGACACTTGCGATGCTCGACGAGATATTCTCTTTTTCGCGCGTGACGGATGTTGAAGGACGAGGCTATAGGGACAAAAATCGCGAGGCCTTTTTTTTCGGCGAGATGGTTTTTAAATGCGTGGAAGAGTCTTTCGTGAGCGATATTTCGGCGGTTCTTTGGTATAATTAAGTAGGTTTAGTGGATGGATCTGGTTTGCTTGCGCCGACGGCGTTAATTGATTGAGATTTTATGCTGGGCATTACTTTTATTGCGAGTTGATATCGAAATTTGGAAGAGGGAATATTTGTGTTGTATAAATGCTATTATATATATTGGAGTAAGACGTTTTATGCTCTGCTATTAACTTTTGCTTGTAAAGTAAAAAGAGGAGGATGAAATTAAATTAAAGAGGTGATGAAATTTTATTTCTGTTAATTTCTGGGTAGAAGTGTAACAGTTCTGTAAGCGGCGGCTATTTTTTTTCGCATAAACTCGAAAGTTCATTCAATTTTAAATGCAAATTTTGTACGTTATTTATTTTACTGCATTAAAATTAATACTAACATTACAAAGTTTTACGGAAAATGTGTTATTTTCTCGTGCAAGATTATTTAATTTAACATAATGAATATTAACGTCCTTTATAATTCAGAAAAATTCACCTGCAAAACGAAAAATAGGAATCAAACTATAATTTCCTTATTTTTACTAAAATATAAATACTTATCCACAATATCTTAATAGTAATTATGCATAAAGCGTTGAACTTTATTGCGTATTTATTATATTATAATAATGATAATAATAATAACAGTGGCAAGCAATTTTCTCTCTCCCTCCCTCCATTCTTATATTAAACATATCCCCTTATAAGGTGACGAGCAATTTGGCTGGTCACATTACCGAGCAAGATCATTAATTATCAGCACTTTTTTTTCTCCGCGCTGGAAAATGGAGTTTTTTTTTCTACGCCGCAACTCGCCATATTGGCAAGCGCCGTATAGGATTTTTTCATTTAAGTATAATGCAGACTCGACGTAATTAAGTATAACGTGTCATGTGTCCATATATATATACTCGAGAACGAATCCACCCATAAAGCAAGAGGGTGACGCAAGACACAAAATCACAGGTTATCCAACCAAGAGTATTCCTTTTTGAAAACACATACACGCACACACACACGATGTCCTCTTACTTTACACGCTTCCCTAATCACCATAACAAAGCAATTAAGCTGACACGGACGACAGAGCCCAATGATCCACAAAATTAATTACCCCCAGCCTCGCGCCTAAGCTTTCTTTATCCGCGCAGGCATAACCGCGCGTGAAAGTAAATTTTTGCATATATATTGCACCGCAAGCTGCACCGCGAGCACGCGGAAGTCTAATTCTTTCGTAGCATTAGCATACCTACAAAGTGCGCAGTCAGACAGGCAATAATATATAAAAGCCGTGAAATAAAAACACACATTATGCAAAACACGCGTTTTTTCCAGAAGCGTGTACACGACACTCGGTACGGATACCAGCGAGAGCAGCAGCAGTGGGGCCATCGAGATCGTCTCTACGCGGGAGCAGGAGGCGCGCAGATTCGACAACGAGTGCGCTAGGCCTTATTACGACGTGAACGCTAGGCCGATCGTTAGGAAGCAGCTAGGCAGACTCGAGGAGGATCCACCCATCTATTGACGCCATACCCCGAGAGAGAGAGAGATTATTTCGTCTTGATTCTTTTCGAAGGAATCCACATTTGAAATTTTGGTAATGGATGACGATGCCGGCTAATGTAGCCCGAATGTACGCTTCAATAAAAATGATGCTACACTTGAATCTTTTGCTTTATCCATAAGTGCATGTATATGTATATTTATAAATACAAAAGTCTTGGAAGGTATAATATACGTGCTACATATATACAATCGGTCTTTCATTAGAACGAAACATGTTGATAATACTGCACGATGATTAATAATGGATCTCGTATTTTTTTTTACACAAAACAATGCATTCCACTAAGTGAATGAAAAGGAACAAATAAAGTTTCCAGAAAGGCAAATAACGTATTACGTACATACGGTAGTATACCGATCGTGTATATTTACACGCACGCGAAAAAATGCGAGACGATCCGCGATACTGAAATATTTTGCAACATAATTCAATCGAATCCGACGTATTAATCGGACGGCTCGGTATATATATATATAATTTTTCAGCTCATAATCGTCACGACGTTGCACAAGCGAATGAGGTGACTGCAATTGATTTCGTATAGAGGTAATCTATCTCTCTCTCTCTATCTCTCTCTCTTGTGCGGCGCGTTTCCTAATTTATGCGCGAACGCATCGCAATAAACGCGCAATAATATTTTTCATCGCCGTAATTCTCGCTCGGGCTCGTTTTTTTTATTATAACGTCGTCGAATCGCTGCACCGTCGGCGCTGCTGCACGTGGAACGCGAGTTTCCTCGTAATATATAACCGTATATAACCTACACGAGCAGCCGTGATTCGTGAACCTTCGCACCGGCGGCGCAACTGTACTTTTCTAATTTACCTGCACACCCGTAAAACGAAAACACTCGCCTTTTTAATCACTCCCGATATAATAATAACGCGCAGTATCGTCGCTTTTAAGTATTTCAAAATTAGCCATTCTGGCGCCTGACGATATCGGCGTGGGCATTTTAATATCGCCCCGATGCCCCGCGACTCGCCATATATGATATAACATAAACCGTATATGCCGATAACTCTGGTGAAAAATACGAAATCCTTAAAGGATGTACAGCTATCAGCGAAATTTGTAATCAGCCGTCTTCCGTATATCTATTATACTTTCTTGCGCCAAGGCGTTGCACGATATTTCCACTTTGAAATAACGAGAACGCGCAACGCATATATTATTAAAATACACAGTTTTAAATACTGTGCTGCTTATATAGGCACTTTTCCAATACCTTGTGCGCGCACAGTTCAAAATTTAGATGGCTTGAAAAGTTTGCTTCGCTGCAGTGAAAAATAATCATAATCCGTTTGTCTAGTAACTCGAAACGACTTTGCGCGCTTTTTTTCGCTCTCAACTTCGACTATTTATAGAACGCCAAATCCTTGGAAGCGAAATAACAATTTCAAATATAATCATTAGCAGCGTGGAAAGAAGTATAAGCCGTAGTGACAAACTCACTAACAGTATAATTATAACGTTATAGCCTCGGAGTAATTCAACGGCACACTATCCGACCATTAACAGCGCACTATTAATTTGCAAAGTCTCTTGTCAAAGTCCATTCGAAGTATTTCTCGTCGCGCGGCGCCTCTCTCTCTCTCTCTCTTTCGAGTCACCTGCACGCGAAAAGAAAAAAAAGAACGAACTGCAGCAAAGCCAAAGCGACGAAGAAAAACACAGCCTAGAGGATCTAACGTCGAGAGTCGTTAGAAAGCGCGAGTATGTGCATGTAGACACGTCGTCGACCGCCACCTGACGCTATATATATATATATTCATCTCTCTCTAGGCCCGTTATAATCGCGTGCGTCCCGTCATCTCCTTTGACACTGTATAACCAATCCTTTACCTACACCTAGATGAATATTATACGGACTGCGGCCGAATGTTATTTACTGCACTCTGCTACCGCTGCATGTCGCCGTTCACCGCTCTCCGAGATATCCAGACATATCCATTAATATTAGTCCTTGGCTATTGCAGATCGGTATATATACCTATAAAAGATAAGCAGCGTAAGCGGCACATACACGTGTGTATGTGTTTTCTGTTTGTAAACCATCGATTCCGGGACTCTTCTTACGAAACGCTTATGATCGAGTTTCTTTTGTTGCTTTATCGGATTGCTTTATAATGGTAATTGTTTGTTTTTTTTTCCTTTTCCGATGCAGCTCGTGTGTGTGTTTGATCGAAGCTTTGTATGATTTGTTTGCGCGGTTGTCTGTATCGGCGATTTCCGTTGGATAGGTATGATTTACGCGTAGTTCTGCTGTACTAATAAAATGCTTGTATTTATTTACAGTGTGTGTGCAATCACGAGTGCAAGCGTGAAATGTACACACATACACACACTATTCGTATCTCGCCTGATTTATATTGTAACGATCAAGTTTTTTCTTTGTAAATTCACGGCCATCCATTAAAATGAACATCAACAAAATATCACTAAGTTAAACAAACTGAAAGTCTTATCGTCTCTCTGTATAGTCGGGCCGACATCAGCTTATCGAGTGTCTCGTGCACTCGGGCGAGCGATCTCCCTCGAGAAATTCCAATGTTCCAGCATAGATCGCATGACTTCAACTTCCTCGGAACTGCTATATAATATAATCGAATGCGCGACGTCGAACGACACGCATATTTATCGAATACGTTTAGCGAGACCTGTGTATATGTGTGTGTGTAAATGTATAGTTACGCTTGTACAACCCGAGACGTCTATTGTTTCTGATTGAACGGCGATATACATTGAAATTGTTAATGTTAAGTCGCGCGCGTCTGTTGTCTATTTTTACATTTTACGACTCTCTTTCAAGGTATATAAGGTATACCAATGGCGAATCAATGTATGTTTGTAGTATTACTTCGGGGATATTTTCATGTTATGAGCTCCTTGAATAATATTGTCTTGCGATCTAGACTATTCATTTAGCTTGTTCTTGCTGCTCAAGAAATCTAATAGGTTTGATACATATATATATACAGGTACATGCTATTTATTTTTATAGTATTTTTCTGTATCGGAACATTGGTTTTCCTAATTCTATGATAGCGATATTAATTGATATTGTTGGTTAATCATTCTGTTCTTTCAACAAATATATTTTGTGGTGTATAAACGTAATAGTACATTACGCAACTAGTGGGCGAAGGAGATTATCTCGACGAAGGTGACAATTGCACGAGTTGAGATAACCTGAGCGACGTGTTGCGTACAATATTTTTCCATATAACATGCGCAAAGGTCTATTTTGCACGCGTACGCGTGCACAAAATCGAACTTTGCGGACGGAATGTGGAAAATATATTTTACTTGTCAATTTGATGCAATTTATAATATAATTATATCAACCTTTGTTACACCGTGAAAGTAGCTAATTAACGCTTTAACTCTTATTTTTACGTTTCTGACGTTTTATTATTGCACTAGATTTAGCCGCTTTAAGGCTGCCGTATAACGCAATTAAATATCGTAGACTTGCACATTGAATCTGACGCACTTTATAGTTTCCGTTATTTTCACATTATTTTTTTCCCGTTCGCAAAAGAGAAAAATACGATAAATCACTTTTACAGTCCGTCATTTCACCAGAATTAAGAAAATCATCGCGTTATATACATCTCAATCTTATACCCGTCATCTGTGAAAAAATTTATCCGCAAAATAGGCACATCAACCGAGAATTCATAAAAAATCCACACAGCAGCAGCAGCAGCAGCTCCGTTTCCCTGAAATTGCTTAGCCATAAATAAGCATAAAAGCGCAGGAGCGATTGATATGGAGGTGAAAACATCATTCACGTGGTGCATGCTTGTTAATATGATTCACAACGTCGCATCAAATTTTATGCGCTTGGAGAGGCGCTCGAGAAATCAACAAATTGGCGTGGCTCGGGCACTGCGGCAATGTTGCGCGCGTGTGGCTGGATTTCACTTTCGCAATGGTACACACACGCCGACTAAATGCGCAGCACACAATGAAAGGCTTCTCTCTCTCTCTCTCTCCCCGTGCGTACTCATTATCTTATGCAGTCATTGGCTGTTGTTATTTGCCTGCGATGATTCACCGCTTATAGAAAAAAGAAAAGGCCCTAATAATTTTATGTGTCACCGCGACGCCTCCGCCTTTGCTGTAATAGAGCCTTTACCTTAACGGACTATAAGGGGGGCCTACACACGACCTAATAAAACGCGCCGCCGCATTTGAGAAGTGAATTTGATCGGTTCTCTCATCACTGCGAGGCCTTTTTCCTTTCTTGCCTATATAAATATCGCCGATTAATCTTCTTTGCTCGACCAGCAGTGACTTTGACGTTTATCGAAAATTCATGCAGCTAATTTATAAAGGATACGGATCATTAGCGCGTGACACATTTTTTTTAATTACAATTTCGAAGAAATAAAGGTCATATTTAATAAATGTATAATTTACATATTCAATCAATTAGATGTGACAATGCCTGTACAGCAGAACTGAATCTTTTACTCGTATTAATTACAAATTAATAATAAAAATATAGATAGAAATTTCTATGATCAAAAGCGTTTCATGATATTTAACAACATATTCAGATTAATAGCTGAAAGAGACTTCTCATTGGTTTTTGTGTGGGTATAGTTTAAAATTCAAATTCCACAATATCAATAAATAGATAATTGGCAACTCTCAAGTTGAGGCATATTTATATATGTATATACAAAAATTCCTACATACACTGGAATTTGTAAAAAAAAAAGAGGCACATGTTTTCTATACAGCTTCAGCGATAATTATTTTTCGCGGATGTGCATTCCAGTATTCTTGTCAAAAAGAATTCTTGAAAATAAAGTATACGTTATACAAACCGCGCGTCTCGATTATTCATTCGAGCGCAATCAATTTCGATTCTCTTTTTCTCTCTTTTACAACACGCTGAGAGCAACGAGACATTGCTTTCCCAAGAAGAGAAAAAACCGAGTAAAAGTAACAATAAAGTAAAGATGTAGGTATAAAGCGTTTTAAGTTGCATGCACATGTATATATGGGTGATTCCACGCAAACGGAAAAATAAAAGATTTTAAAATCGCTGAAACTTTGAGAAAATGTTGCATTCTATGTCCAAAACATGTTACTAAATTTTGAGTGACCTATATACAAGGGTCTAATTACTATCAAGTCTCAAAGATACACCAAAAATGGAATTTTATTTGGACATGGAATGCAAGATTTCCCCAAAGATTCAGCGATTTTAAAATTTTTGATTTTTCCGTTCCCGTGGAATCACCAATATATACCTTTTTTCCTCTCTCGAAAAGCCTTTAAGCGGCGCAATAAGAGAAGCTTAATAAACGAGCGTCGATTTACATCGAGGAGGATTACGATCCCCGATGCCGCGCAGACAAGCGACTCTGCTACGGAGGTCCACAACTGCGTAATTTTCGCCTTGGGCAAAACCGACGCTCGGTACATCTGCACTCCTCTCTCTCGTCTCTGCACGCTATTGCGGCTATATACCTATACGCAACGCATACCTTCCTCCGGGAGAGACACATAAATGTTTATGAGCCGCTTGTCTGCTGCGCTGAGGCCTATATATATATATATATATATACATATATAGTGAAACTTGCATTGCGCGTACGGTTGGTATATAACAATAGTTTGCATTTCACCGGGAGAAACTCGAGCCGCCCGCGGACGAAATGTTTTGCCATATGCACACACACACATACATAGACACACACGTTCGCTTTCCTTTGCGTTCTATCGATGATACTATATATGCCCTGCAGTAGCTTATACTTATAAATACATCGGCTGCCCGCAGGAGACACGACGTCACGTTGTGTTTGTTATAACTACCCGCGTTCCTGCCGATGGTTTGTGTTTACGAAGATGGGGAAAATATCGATACATTCCTTATGTCTTTGTCGATGCCGACGCCGCCGCCGCCGCTGCTGCTGTGCACTTTGAATCGACTCTAGTTTGTAATCAGTACTTTTAAACAGTACGTCTCATCGCGAACAATGGTTGTTGATTGTAAGTGTTGCTCGAACGGAGAATGCAATAGTCTTGGTATTGTCTATACGAGAGAGACGGAAATTAATATGTCGCATAAAACAAGAAGATATAGTTCTTTCTAAACGCATAAACGATCGCTTTCTTATTTAATGTTTATACCTTATTCATGTCTAGAAGTTTTGATATGAAAGAAAAAATCGGACAAGCTCGTTTATATATCTATGCACCTTCCATTGCGCGGTAACTACTGTGTACAGATTTCACTATAGGATCGCGCTGAATTATATACGAGCGGCTTACCTAATCACTTGCACCGCGCGCGATTCTTTTCCACCTCTCAGCTCTCTAAATCCGTAACATGCAGATTTTACCTCGACCGCACGAGCTATAAACGACACAATAAGACTTTTCACGTTATTACGAGAAGACGAGCAAAAAAAAGGCAACGATAAATTAATAACGTCGACTTCATACCGCGGCCAGTATGTATATAGAAAATTGCACAAATCAAGTTTTGCAAAAGTGGGCGGTGCGCGCGCTCGATCGATTATTACATTTCACCTATGGGCGCACCCACGTGTATATTAATGCGTTATCATTTTCCGAATTTTTCCTCCTTATGGGGAGCCCCACCTGCGCCGCGGCCGATTCAATTTCACCCGAGCGAAAACTTCTCCCTGATTTTCTTTTAAAGATCCTTATCCGAATTATATATCCAGCGGTACAGCTGTTGACCTGAACGTCGCACCTGACTCGACTAAATATATATATGCACTCGAGTTACTCGTGTACTTGTTTAGGTGCGAAATCGGAACACCTTAATCGCCAAGAGATCGGTGGTACTATACGCAGTGGATTACTGATTAAGCACTTGTAGAGAAACTGCTATTTAGAGTAGCTGATTGCTTTTAATCGCTGTGTGCAAGTCTGCCACAAGCAGTACTGGATTATATACATATATGCTAATTCACGTTGTTGCGCTTGAAAATTGTATTTATGATTTGGTGTAAATGTCATTCGTTGGCTTTTATAGAGTGTCCGACAGATGCTGTGTAGAATATAGGTACATACGTTTTTATGGATATAGAAGATGGAGAAATGGAAGTACATTAGAAAGTTGACTAAACAAACATTTTTCTTGTTTGCGAGATGTATTTTTTTTTTCATTTTTCATGGTAATTCAATTTTCTAGTTAGTAGTACAGTAGATTATCGATTCATTTACTTAGCATTATTCTTACAGTGTTTTTAACATCTTAGGTGTCTCATACTTAACTTCTATATCAACCATTTCTCAGCAATTTTATTAAAAACTGATAGCAATTAATTTTTAATAATGAAAAGTCCCCATTATTATTTTCTTTATAATGATTCAAATATAATGATGCTAAAAAAGTTAAAAGCATTTTTTTAATATTTAACGAAACTGATTTAACTTTTACCTAAAGCTTGAACAAACTTTTTCGATAAGTCTTTGAATATAGAATATCTACGATATAAAGCAATGGGTTATTATTATATACTCAGTTATCACGAGTATATATAATCTGCACAACAAGCGATCAATCAAAGAAATATATATAATATCGACAATGAATATATTCAGAAAAGAAACTGAAAAGAAAGAGTCAGCCTTCAACTTTATACTTAGCCGGTCAGTAGATCGCGCGCGGCGATCCGTTAAAGCTTTAAAACGCTAATTTTGCGCCACTGATAAAGCCGTCATAGTGAAACTCCGGGCAGCGCTATATCCGAAACCGACAATGAAAAGTCCTTATCTAGATACACTATCTAATACGCTGTGTGGCGTGGCTTGGGCGGCAATCAATGAGCAGCAGCAACAGCAGCTGCCGCGGCGCTCCCCCATATCTATATATATATATATATATATATAGAACGATACATCGATGGGGGGTGTGTTGTTGTGTCGGGACCTGCCAAAGAGATCCGATTCAGGCCTTTATAAGCTGCGCTCCCGTTAGAGCTGCGGCGATTTGCTTTCACATTTCGCGCTGCTCGGTGTGCAGTGCGCCCGTCACCGATTAGAGCGAGAAAAGGAGAAAAAGTGGAATCGTCGTGCAGTTCACCTGCTCCACTTGATTCTTCTCTCTCTCTCTCTCTCTCTCTCTCTCTTGAGGTCCCATATACTTTTGTCGAGCGAGAGAGAGAGAGAGAGAGAGAGAGAGAGAGAGAGAGAGAGAGAGAGAGAGAGAGAGAGAGAGAGAGAGAGAGAGAGGGGAGAAAAGCAAATGGATCAGAAGAAGTAAATATAAGAGGCGATTACTGGACTATGATGAACGGCGATTAGATCGCGAAAGTTAGTCGTCGCTCGTGCGGATATTACTTTTGATGCCGATGTAATTTTCCCCCGACGTTCGGTTTTGCCCGGCTTATAAAGAAAGAGGTATAGGCGCGCTGATTGAAGACGCAACGTCTCGTTAGCTCTTTGACGTGCGCGCGCTGACGCGTTTTTGGATTCGATTGAGGCTCCCATCACCTATACTATATACGGGGGAAATTTATCGTGCGTCGCAAAGTGAAAGATCCACTAGCTGCCGCTGCTGCTACTGTCTCGTGTCGTTAGCGTTTGCCTAGATTCGCTGCTTTATAATCACGTGGAAATTTCCGTTAAAGGAGCTTCCATAGCCCGTCGACAACAATGCGGTTTTTCTGCACGCTGCATGTAAAATAATCATCCGATGCCCTGGATTTCGTATATTATAGCGCTATACGAAACCGATTAATAATAATAGCTTTTGAACGCTCGCTGCTGCTTCTTCTATATTGTCGCTTATATATAGCTTATAATAGAAAGGAGAGTCGTGTAACGCCCAGCCCGTAGTTTTATTTATTTATTTAAAATTATATTTTGTTCACCAAAAGCGATGTGAGCGCAAAGCTCGCGTGCCCGTCACAGTTGGTATAAGAAGGTGCAAATGGAGAATTTTCAAGCTGACCCTGATTTCTGCGTGAATCATATTGGCGTATGGTAATATTGGTATAATGCGTGTGTATAAAGACGGCTGCTTGTAGTCCGGTAATGAATAGCATATATATATATATATATATATACACCAAAAGATCGTAGTAGAGCGAATTCTATTGTATCGAGCAAAGTTATGAACCGCGGTCAATTGTGCCGCATTTGAGCATGTACAATTGTGTTAATCTTGAAAATCGTTATCGCTCATGCTTTTTATTCAGTTATTAATTTATGCAATGCTTATAGCTTCGATTTATGTTATGTATATATACATATATATATATTCATCACTATGTATAATAAAACTATGTGAAATTGGATCTAGCTGCATCGGAATATGTATAAAATAGTTCGTTGGAAAGTGACGCATTTAATATGTCTGTTATAATTTCTCTTGATGAAATTGATCTGATTATGCTAAGCGGTTGAAATGAAGTTATATCTTAGCAGCGCTTTTTATCCTGGATTAACTAATTAAAATTAAAACTTGAAAGAGGAAACTTCGTGAGATAATATTTATACACTTGCGTCATTTTAAATTATTTGCAACTCTGCCAGCATCGCTGTGCGCAATAAATTTTGCTAGTTTATTACAAATTATCATATCTTATCGGATCCCAAGACCGAAATGAAAGATAAATATTTTTCAGATTATTCCATCCTTATACCGCTTTATTAAATATAGACCATGCAAATCAATTGATTTTTTTACATCGCGTTGTAGTTTCCTCAGCCACGACTGAACCACTGATTCCCATGCAAAGAAAACACTTCCAAATCCCCACAATGGTCGCACAATCGTCTTCATCATGCCATTACATCCCACTAGTCACGACTGTATATATGCCCACACACTCGCAACACGCGTAAAATTACGATTCGTGCACAGCCGTAAGCGCTGCACGCACGCGGTAAAACAAAGGGGAAGCAGAAAAGCCCCCGTCGTGTGAAAATCAATTTTTCGATTTTTCGCACCGCTCTATTATACAGCAGTTGTAGAATGAGCCGAGGTATAGACGCGCGTTTCACTTTCTCCGCGGCGGCGGCTCGTCCGTTATATATACCACACAGCGATGCGAGCTTTCGATCAGCGCGGCACACTTTCTTCGGTCGACGCTTATTCCAACGGAATATCATCGTTTTCGACGAATTTCCGAGCTCCCTCGTGCGAGACGACCATAAGACAGCTACTACATCTCTCTGTGGCCATTCAGCGCTCGCGCGGGAAAGCCGCCCGCGCGTGGAAAAATGACTTATATTCGACAGGCTGATGTTGATGCTGTGTGCGTGTATGTTGTAGGAGCGGTAGCCGTAATTATTTCACCCGATGTCCGAGAGATTTGTTCCTTCCTTTTTTTTTATGAGGTTTTTCGTGCAGCTTTGTTGCGGCTGCGAGAGTGTGGTAGTGGCCGAGATGTTTATGTGGGACGTGGGAATCTGGTACCGGGTGTACAGACTGTTACAAACTGACAAATTTCTTATTTTTTTTTTTTTTTAAAGTGATTGAGGTTTTTGAATTTTAATTTCTTTTATGCGGGAAAAACTTGAAAATGGTTCATGCAATGTATAAAGTACAAGTTTAGTAATTCGACGATACAGTCCGGTATATTTAGACTGAATTAAGATGATGACGATATACAATGTTTTTTCAAATTTTATAATGATAAAATCAGAACAATGTGAAAAACTGTTTCTATATGCCATTTTACTAATTAAACATTTATATGGTCTTCATTTGCCATATAGTTATGTGTAATTTATTTTTTTACTACTGCATAATACGGCTTTTTACTCTGTAATTCCTGATTGTTGCCAAGAACCTTAAAAAGTCATGAAAACTATATCTTAATGTCACATAGTGCCGCATAAAACGTGACATAAAATGACGTCACAATGGAATAACTTTCGTAAACTCTGCTCGTTTCACAAATACAAAGAAAACACGAGAGAGGAAAAAAGAATAGAAAATGTAATTAACCCTTTCTTTAGCACTAAAACATTCACTCCATACGCACAGGCAGGCTGCGGTGAGTCACGATGACATTGGAAAACCGTAAAAAAATTAAAAAAAAAAAAACTGTCCAACTCGCCTAAAATTGATTAAAGTTGTAAAAAATGTACTTAGATAAATGAGAACTGTTAGCGTGGCTCTATATGGGTAAAGGAAGCGCTATATGTACGTCGTTTGCCATGGCAATCAAGGACTTCAATAGTTGATAAAAACTTAGTTACGTCAGTTTAGGTGATAACTATTATTTTCAATTCATTTATTTTGTACGAAAAAGCAATAGATTCACGATCATTTCATTGAATACACAAAAAAGTTTATTCCCACTATACTTTAATGGTATAATGTTTTTGCAACCGAATATATAATTCTCTTAAATTGATTCTCTGCGTTTTTACTCACCAAAGTATACAACAGAAAAATTCCACACGCGTCTCATTCGCGTTACTAGAATAGGTATATATTCTCCGTAGAAAAACAGAACGCCACGTACACACAGGAGTTTTTTTTGTTTACGTAACCTATTTGTTTAATTCATAACAACACCAAACAACACACTCTAGTTATCCACTTCCTGTACTCGCGGCATTCTTCCCTCTCCGCTCCTTCATCCATCTTCGTATACACCATCATCTCCTCCATTCAATGAGTTCACGTCGCTTCCATGCAGTCAATCGTCGTCGCACACTGCAGGCAACTCTATGTAAACAGTTTTTTTCCTCGTGTGCAGTTTACGAGAGTAGCAGCAGCAGACGGCGAGTCGCGAATAGTAGGATGAGAAAAGAGTCGCGCAGTGGCATTACATGTCGCGGCAGATATATATATATATATATATAGGCTTTAATTACCGGCTAAGTGAATTAAAACGCGGCCTACACTCGTGAATTTCACGAGCAATTTTCATCTTTTAACGGCTCCGACGCGACGCGGTGCCGTGCCTCGTTTTCTGGTGGTGTGTTTCGCTTGTATAACTCGCGTGTCGAAGAGTTTCGCTGACTGTGGATGGCTGCGGTCTCAGACGAGCTATTTCAATTGTATTTATTTGTGTGCGCTCGCGGATGCTTATCTGCAGGAGCCGAGAGTCCGCTGGATATTAATGCTTGTTAGTGGCTGAAATGAAATAGACAATGCGAGCCGCACGTAAAGGATAGGAAAGGAGAAAGTTGCGAAGCTTTTTTTTCGTTAAACGCAAAGTTGGTCTCTTTGATTATCAGCGGGATCTACGAGATATTGTTATTGTTCGTTACGTGTCTTCTTTTTTTTTTGCTGAAATCAGCAGATATATGCACAATGAAAGCACGACTAATACCTGTGTTACTTATCAGGTTTAATCAGTTTTCGACCATCATTTTACGAGAGATTTCGCACTTTTTATTTGTTCCACTTACGAGGAATTATAGTTCGATATTGGTCGCGCGTATAATAAAATATTTAGCAGCCGCGAGTCCGCGATAACTATGAATCATTCGCTAATTAAGATTTCATTCAATATTGTATACTTTCGTTTAGTATACGTTGTAAAGATCCGCTTTGCTCGCCGCACGCACTTTATCAGCCTCTTGAGTGTGTGTGTATACATTAAAACATCGTCCGCAAAAAAAGGTGTTTCCATTTAAACGGACGAAGCCCTGCGCGATGATAATTTACTACGTGTGTAGTTTAACAAATAACTCCATTAAAGTGTAAGGATCGAGGCTTTTAATCCAGTATACTCGCGCTGAATCTATATAAATCACCGCGCGTTTTCGGGAACTTTTCATTAAGCCAGGCCTCATTAATAAAAGGAACACAGTTTCGTGTATGTGGGATAAAAAAAACTTTATCTCGGGCGATTAAAGCAAAAAAAAAAGGAGAAAAAGAAAAAAAACTGAAGTTTAAACGTTCTTTTCATTCTCTCTGGCGTCGAGACTGAGGTCCCCAAAAAAGGCATAATGAACGTATATACGAAGGTGCGCGCATGAATCACGGAAATGGCTCAATTCAGCGATTCCGCGCCAACCGAAGGCTGAGCACCTTTTTGCCCGCGTCCTTCGATCTAGCTTACTTTTTTTTCTCTCTCTCGGCTCAGCTCGTGATATTTTCCGTGGTACGCCGCGACACGTTGCCCTTTTCAAAGCCTTGTGCGATGGATGCTCTAAAAGCTATGTATACGTGAGATTTAGTTCAATTATCAAACGGCACGTGTAGAATTGTTGGGTTGTGATAGGAATAGAGGACATACTTTACGAGGAATTTGAAATATTCTGCGATCTAACTTATTTTAATGATGTATAATTGAATAAAATACTTCCTAAAATATTTCTTTTTGCCCTGTTTGCTACAAGTTGTTTTTCAAAGTTAATTGTCATACTTACTCTGCACTGCGCACTGACATCGGTGTGACACTTTTTACGTTATATCGTCATACATGTATAGTATTTATAAAGGAAATGATTTCATTTATCATGAGATCAGACTGTGATAATATCTTTTCCCAGTATATATTTTAACCGATTCGGCACTTGCCATATCGTCATTTACAGATTGTGAATTTTTATAATTTTGAACAACTATAATTTGATCGGTAGAAAAGTTGTCGAGCAGCGCTAAAATGTTCAACTCTTATAAGGATTAATCATTTCCCATTCACCAGCGATTATTCACAAGAGCCACTTCATTATATTTCCTAAGCATTTCAAACCTAACCTCTAATACCGCAAGCATCGACATATCCATAAGTTAAAAATACGCGCTCCCAGCAACCAAAACATCTTATATATGCGCTGCAGCGAACGAAAAAGAAAAAAAAACCACTCCGCACTGCACTCACACGCGCGGGGAGACTTTTCCTACCATCATCAGCAAACACTCGTCAAACGTTCTCCCGAGCATCGCGCACGCATTCCTAACGTCATTCATCCCCCTGCTCTATAGCGTCGTCTCGGCGACGTCTGTTTAACGCAAGAGCTACACACACACGCGCGCACGTCCCAGGCATTTATGAAAAAGAGAGAGGAGTGAGAGAGAGGAAAAAACAAAAGAAACGTGCATCATATGTACAAGGGGATCCCTTGTAAGCTCTGGGCTCTCTCAAAGGCACTGTACGCAATTACCTGCACGCGCTCTACAGAAGAAGCAGCAGCAGCAGCAGCAGCTCTTCACTCTCGCTTTTCTACTCTGGAAGTGTCGCTGTATAGCGAGAAAGAGAGAGAGAGAGAGAGAGAGAGAGAGAGAGAGAGAGAAATACGCGTAGGCGTGTGCAGAGAGTCGCTTTCTTCGGGTAAAAGACCTATGCGCCGCGCATTGTGTTTGCGGTCTTATAAGTGGAAACGACGACTGCGGCACAGGTGTATTATCTCGGTGTTTTTTTTTCTTCCGCCTACCCGCCCGATGCTAATAAAAGTCGCTAATAAAAGAGAGAGAAAGAGAGACGTTTAATGAGCGGTGGCGCGCTGCACAAAACGGGGGCCGCATCGATGATAAATTTCTTTGTTTACCGCAACGCGTATGTCTCTAACGCGTATGTATATATTGTCAGCTCCATCAGCTGCATTTGCGTAATTTGCTTTGATAGTTTCCCAGCTGCTCTCTCAATTGTTTCTGAGTGGACAGTTGCGAGTGACAGTATTAATGGATTGTGCCGGTGTATAAGTACTTATATTGATACGAGAATTGCGCAACGCTCGACACGTCTGATGGGCTGGCAAAGGGTTCGCGCAATTGTATTATGGCTTTGTTGGATAATGAGAAGTTGTGTGCAAAAGAATCGCGTGTATTGATTGGGCCGCGCTTGTCTTCCGTTGATCCTGTTTTCAACGAATTGTTTGCGCTCGATGAGCAAGCGAACAAAAGCCCATGCGTTGTACATGAATTATTTAACAATTTCTCAGATAATAATGCTTATAGCTGGGGATTTCTTTTTATTTTGTGAGACTGCATTTCCATTCATAAAAGAGGAATATATTTTCAACGCAAATACGTTTCTAGACGCACTTTTGTACAACGAAATGCAAATTCGGACAATATCGAGAAATATTCTCCTCTTTAAATTCATGATTTTATAATAATACGTGTCAGCGTCACTTTTCACATTCGGTCGGCTTGTGGTGTGTATTCCTCGTGTGCCATAGAAAATGCTGCCGTATCATTATACCTCTCTGCAAGCTATGAAATAAAATAAAAGGAAAACCGAAAGACGTTGAAAAGCTTAAAAAACACACACAAACATATGCACGATGAATTCGAATTTAATAACAGACTTGTACAGCAACAACAAAGAAATCATTGTTATTAACATATGCGCGATGTGAATTAGCAGCAAAGAGAGTCGTCATTGCACCAGAGCGAGTGCAACGACCACGGCGTTAATATTCACACGCGCAGTCTACCACATCGTTAAACAGCGATAATAAAAAATATAATATCAAAACAATGGCCGGGCGATTCTCATTGTGTTAAAATATTACAAAAATTACCGTGGCTATGGTATATCGCGCGCACGCACAATATGAAACTGCAGATTCTCGGGAGAAAAAAAGTACGACGGGAGAACAAGGGCGGGGAGGAAAACAGTGAAAGGTCACGTTCGCGCAGCGTCGAGGAAGTTGTCTGAAGGGGTCATCATCATCATCATCATCATCGTTGTCGTCGTCGTCGTCGTTGTCATTGTCGTAGCACAGGCTCGACTACTCATGTACACTCGCATTTCACGTACAACACACACATACATGTGAGATTATATGTATAAAATGTAGAAGCGAGAGAAAGATCACAGACGATGATAGGCTCATAATGATGCTAATGTATGCGGCTCAGGTACTACAGAGTTCCTGCCAACGCCTCGCCCCAGCATGCTTGTATCTCTTTGCTCTCCCCGCGCGGACTTAGCGCAATGCACGTGGCTTTTAAGGCCGATCCACATCGCCCTCCCCCCCCAACAGCATCGAAAAGACCCCTATAGCTTTTGCTCAGCGATAATATGCATCGAGTGCCACTACCTACATATACTCTGCGTTTAATTGAGGCGCGAGTTTGCTTTTGATCTTTATGATGCGCGCGAAAGTGCTCGTTTATACTTTGGAGGTAGTTTGACAAACGAATCAAGCTGCTTTTCTCGCTCGGCCACGATGTGAAAGTTCGTTGCGATACTGGCTTATTTTGTATGAAAACAAGGTAATTGTTGCAGCGCGGCGAGGATTTATGAACAAGCTTTTCCAGCGTCTCTTCGTTCGTATCGTGCGGTGCTTCAGCGATGATTAAGCGAAATGTTCTTTTACAGAATCATTTCTGCCTGTGTATACGCGTCAGTTTGATTGTTTAAAACTGTATACGAGTTTTAAATGATACGGTTCTCGGTAATCGTTGGCACGAATATATATTTTGCGTATAAGCTTTGTTTCTCAAGTGCTGTCCATGGATAATCACTGCGATAAGTGGCTTAGTTTGTGAGCGAAAAATTAACAACAACGTGTGTACTCACCTTAGGAATGGTTTGGGCATTCGACGGTTTTGAATTGAATTATAAGCGGCACAGAGAGCCGGAAGCCGAAGGCATTGAACTTACCTATACACACTTCGCATGTGTGCTACGTACGTGTGTGGTTCGAATGCTTAGTGAACCGAGAAAGCAATGAAAGCAGACGTTATTTTCAGTGTAATTTATTAAGTATTATCATGATTTAGAGCACATTGATTGACGATATAAGGATAGATAATTTATTTACGAACGGAAGTACATCAATTATTGTTTTAATTAACTCTATCATAGGATTTAATAAATTATAACATTTCAATTTCTGTCAAAACTTGTGCTTGAAATAAATCTAAATATAAACCACTTTTATATAACCATTGTTATAATTGCACAATGCATTTTTTAAAGCCATTTGTTTATTTTGTGTACAAACGTAATAGATTGAATTTAATAAAAAACAAGTTAATTAAGCTTGCAATTCAGTAGTTTAGTTCATCATATATAGGCTCAGCTTTCTAATACATTAGAAAATAAAGTAGCATAATATTCAAATGATGTCTGTTATCGCTAATTGAAACTATTAATTAACGTATGATTATCAAAGGTATTATATAGAGCTATTGAGTTAGTCGGAAACGACCTACTTGGCAAATGTGACATAACGACCGACTGCAGCACCATTCGCAAAGGTCTTTTATCTATATATGCTCCTAGTCAGCGGGTGTCTTCATTCGTCCTTTTCCTATACCTTTTATATAGTTAATTCATTTATTGTTTTTTTTTGTTTTAATCTTTTAAAAGGAAATCCATAAGCAAACCAACAAGGTAGTAATAATATTATATTGCAAAATCTAGTGCGTTTCCGGTACAGTTACATTGTATTGTATTTTGGTAGATCACGACACCTAGTACAATCGCTAGCAATTTCTGTTACCTAAATTTAAACCAGTAAACGTAATACAGTAAGTCGGCGTGTAGAGTTTTTGCTCACTGAAATCGAGTTTCAATTGATCCTCAATTGAATTGCAAAAATTCATTTGTTTCACTTACGATACAGCTTGTTTTGTTCATTTGTTAAACAAAAAATGAAAATTGTTTTTTTAAATGATCATTGGAACAAAGTTTAAAATAACAAAGTTGAATTTGCGTTTTTGTACCATTAATACAATATTCGATATAAATGGTGCATGAATCTTGCAAGAAAAAAAAATGGTTTTCAAAATGAGGTTATACAAATTCTGATGATAAAACGCATTATATTTATATGAAATTGTGAAATTGTTATTCGTAGAATTTCAAACCAGAATATATGCGTAGCAGCACTGGCATAGTCATGATAAACTCGCTAGGAACTGGTTGTTAACTAGTCAAAATATTTTTATATTCCAGAAGAAAGTTTTGTATCAAGTTAGCTGTTTTAATTAATTTATGTTATAAGAGAAGTCACAACTCAAACTGTGTACTGCATTGCATTTGATTTAAAGGTACTTCTTTTCTCGGTACATCAAAGGACTAATTTATTATGGTTCAAAATTAATTATTTTCGATCCTTATACCTTACTTTCACTTTATACTTATATGCACCGCCATGAGCGCAGTTTTCGGTCACAGCCCAATTTTCAACTGTTTCGTTATATAATCACTGCAATCAATTGTTATTTATAAATTAAAGTTGTTTAAACAAATAAAAAATAAGTAAGATAATGATGGTGCAAAATTGAATAGTGCATATAAGGTAAACCCGTGTATCTACGTGCTTGGGTGTACTAGAAAATAATTCATGATTTTCTATTATTTATTTTCACTATCTTTTTCAACCGTCCGTTTCATTTGGTCTGCAAAAATTCTTTGCACTCCTTCAAAGTCCATCGTTTGTAGTAAGTAGTTATTTTACACAAATAAGCATCGTTAACGATAACTTTTATTATTCATAACCTTGCAGGATATATATAATAGCTGCAATATTCTATAAAGATCCTGTTCACATATCACACGATCATTCAAAATAAGCCGTCCTAACCCAGATAGAATTCTCATTTAGATCCAAGCAGCACACATGTGTTTCGCAAATGAAAGACAGCAGAGTGTATCAGACTCGTTTTACGGCTCTGTCGCATAACTCTTCCGCCAAGTCCATAAAGCATGTGTATATAATGCCACACACGGAGAGACATCCGCAGCAGCAGTTCCTCGCATTCTCCGATTCTCGGGGCTTAATTTGTCCGATGCTCGCGCTCATAAAACGCACGGCAGCATTGACCCGTTTGCACTTGTAGCAGCATCAGCAGCAGCACGGGACGCATGGGTGAAATGGCGATTCCGTGAAAACTCGCCAAAAGACTCCACGCGCGCGGATGCACGTACACGTATCAATGAAGACGTTCGCTTGGGCTCGCGTCTAATGATACCAGCGATGCAGCTCATGTATAGATACACCGCAGCACGGAGAGACTCTGTATACTCACGTGGCGCGCGCGCGGCGGCGACGGCACACTGGCTTACATTAAATCTGGGTGCGCGCAGGGGATTCTGAATTTTTTCGCGCCTCGTGTACCTGGACTTGCTCGCTGAGGTATACGTGCGCCCATTACCACGCGGAAACGGGCCGGCGCACACACGACTCACCGAGACGTACTTATATACTTGTGTGTGCGCCTGTATTATACATAAGAGTCAAGAGACGTGTGCAGCATCGAAGAGGGACCGGTCTTTCGAAAACGGAACGAACCGCGGCCCGTCGACGCCGCCACCGCCGCCGGCTTTTCGTCTTGGTTCTCTGATACTGACTGTATACGGCCGGAAGAGTAGAAGGCGACAGCTCTCAGCGATGGGAAAGGGAGCAGAAGGAGAAGAAAAAAAGAACGAGTTATGCCCTGTTTTTTGTGCATGTGAGAGGTTATGTGTGTACACACATTGGTGTGTCTGTTTGTGGGTGACGTTTTTATCTCTTATTGACGGGTAGGTTGATCGGTAACTATTACGGAATGTTGGGCAAGAGATTTTTGGTCGAGGCCAGAAAAATCGATGGAAGGTTTCTTTGTTGGACAGCTTTGAACGAGAAAGATTTTTCTTTGGGTATTCTGATGAGGTTTATATCGAATATTTATATATGTATATGTTCTCTGAGGGATTGGGATAATGGTGTTGTGTTGAGGCGATTCGTTTTTATTTTTGGCGAAAATATTAAAATCCATTTAAACACGGGAGTGAAAAAATAAGAATACCTATCAGTGCATGATTAAACAAATAATAAAGAAAAAACTATAGACTAGAAGCTCTTTCACAAAGTGAGGGTATATCTAGCCTGCGTTAAAATAGTGAATTCTTTGTTGTTTCTGTACTTAATTGACGGCGAACAATTGAATAATTATATTAGGCTACACCTATAAAATAAATGAAAAAAGGGCAAAATGTAAATTACAACTATAGATTGGGCACAGCTATATAATTGGTCTTAGAAAATTCGAAGTATTCGAAGATTACCATTTTAAAACCTATTAAAAAACAAATTGGTATTATGTAACGCTACATGCTTATATTACAAAATATGGGCCAGTTTTTATTGAAAGTATATATCTGCTATTTTATTTATGAATTCATGTAACACATTTGTGATGATTTATCAAAACTTCATCTTTAGATCTAAAGATGTATTAAGTAGGACGAGTCTTGATCAACGTTGATGATCAAAATGTTTAGTAATATATTATGTTAATATTATATAATGATAATTTATATATTGTAATGCATTTATTTGCTCTAAATAATTTATTATTATTTTTTTCTGTTTTAGGTAAGTAACATTTTGTTCATGCTGAATAAATTACTAGCGAAAGAATTCCACGCATATTTAGTAAACGTGAGTACAAATTTTCATATTCAATGTATCATTTGACAAACAAAATAATGAATAAACCCAAATGACGTAGTATTTTATAATTTAAATTATCTCTTCATCGCGATTTAACAAAGATATAAACATTTTCCTATTTTGAAAAACTTCTTTAAAATGAGCTAATTCATTTTATCACTCGTCTCTTTATCGTTTATCGCGCTTATACTTTCAAAGTAAAACCAGTCGTTTGAGCTGTGAAGAAGTAGAAAAGGAAGCATAAGATGAATGATTCGGAAGAACGGGAGAAGAAAGGCAAAAAGATGCAGAATCAGAAAAGCTTTTTGCGAGATTCGGTGTACGTTTTTAATTTCTGGCGCTCGGTCGACGTCTCGTCTACCTTCCCTCCCTGAGCACACCTTGGCCGCCTTTATCATTCCTCCGCTCCTTTTTTGTGCGACATCTTTTTATCTCTCTTTTCGTACTTTTATCATTCGCTTACCCATACGAAACACAAGCCTACGCTTTGTAGTGTCGCGCACAGCTTCTTTCCGCTCCTCTCGTTTCAACGCGTGCAGAGGCTCAATTAACGTTTGAAGCGTTTCTCGATTGTGCACAACTTGGGCGTGACGATTCCTTTTCATCGAGTGCTTACATATATACATATACTATGCTCGATAACTTTTTTTTTCACTAGGCAGTTTTCAATGAAAACGCTGTCGAGTTTCACACGGCTTATATCTTTTTATATTTCTATACCGTATTGTTTTTGCATTTTGAGTTCGATCCGGTTTTGGTACACGTTAATAAACAATTGTTTAAAGCCGAGCACGAGGGCGCAATTTGTTTTCAAACAAAACCTATATAATCGATTGCTCGAGCTTGAAAACTTGTAATTTCCCTTTACGTAACTTCTGTCCCGTGCTTTGCATATATAATTACAAGCATTACCTTGTTAGCTAAGTGCACCAGCAAACAGTTTAGCTTTTTTTTTCCTCTCTATGGTCAGACGCGTATTGGTAAAATATACTGCCTGAACTACGTTTTAATTGATAAGTTAGATTTATTTTGCAAACTAAATGCGCAAGGCGCTTTGCTCATATATACTCTTCCAGATTCAGGTTCGCAGATCTCTGTTGCTTTATGTCTATCTACTGCAAGTACGCACCTCGTTATTTTATATATCATTTTCATCCGCAATCATGGCTACCGCGCGATTAATAGAATCGATAGGCCTGCTATCTATAAATGCTCATACTATAAATATAGGATCTAGGAAGTACTCAATATATAATTTTATCTTTGGCATATATTTAAAAAAAGTGTGTCCATTCGATACTGTGCAGATAAAAAGGCCAATGCTGTACTATTATAAACTTGGGAGGAACTCGAGGAAAAACTCATTGAATTGAGGTGCTTTATATTTTACCTAACCAGAATCAATAAATGTATAGGTGAAATAACATTATGATTATCGACTATTAACGAGAACAGAAAAAGAGTCTTTCATGCTTCGGAATCGCTGAAAAATGAGTAAATAAATCGTTCCATTTCCGCGAGCATGCCAATACACTTTCTGAGAGTATTCTCAACAACACGGTGACACTCTCTAAACGATCCGTTCTCTCAATCTGTGCCGAAGATAAAGTGCAAGTTGTACACACATACACACACACGCGCGGTATTTTTTTTGTCCGTTGCGCTCGACTCGCCCTTAGGAGGGATGAATTACTCTACTTTATAAATCCGATATACGGAGCCTCGTATATACTCGCGCTCAGGCTGCAGCCGACCATATATATACCGCCTGTGGGAGGTCGAAGTCGAACGCGCGTCAATTTTCGACCCACACATATTATACGATTTACGCGCACTTGCCACCTTGAACGTGTGTAAACCTCGTGATGCATGAATTTACAGCGCGTTACTTCTCTCTCTCTCTCTCTCTCTCTCTCTCTCTCTCGTATTGTTTGTGTATACACCCGCGCGTGTTTGTTTGTCGAAGGTTCGACCATAAAAACGTTGTCGTTTAGTCTCAAATAATTATGTATTATGAAAGGATATATGTGTGTGTGTGTGTATACATATATTGCTAGAAATGTGTGTAGATGCTGGTAAACTTTGTTCTATTATAAACTGAAAGAGGAAGTTTTTTGTATGCCTTATCGGTTTATTTTAGAAATTAAACTACCTCTGAAATGCTTCTTGGATCAAACGTTAAATATACTTTAATAGCTAATTCAGTTATATAAATTTTTAATTTTCTCCGACTTTACTATATGTTCTGTTTAGAAAGTTTTTCTCATGAATAAGATTATTTATTTAATTATCTGATACTTACGTCGTTGATTGTTTCAGTATATATGCAGTCATAAAATTGCATCGAAATATAAAATGGATAAAATTTTATGTTATAATTAATAGTATACGTACAATTAATTTTAATTACGCATTGATTTTCAATTAAATTTAAAATATATTTTTATTTACTTCTTTTGAATTTAATTGGCTTATAATGAATAAGAAATTCGAGGCATATCGCAAGTGTACTTTTTAAGATAAAATCATTTTTATTTTAGCGAACGTTAAAAAGTCCATTTTATGAAATTAGCGTATGTACATACAGATTTAGAACATAAATCCACAATGAAAACGAAGAAGAAGAAAAAATGCCGTGGCAGTAGACTGCGTGGCTAAAGTGGCATAACGTGTGCTTTTCAAAGCGTCAGTTTCGCCTCGGCGCTATGTACGTGCAGTCCGTTGCGAAAAAGGTGAAAACGGTCATTTTGCAATAAAAATCCAGAAGCAGTACGAGGTTGAAATAGCCACTGCGAATGTAGGCATAGAGCTGCCGGTGCATCATCTCTATTACAAGTATACCTATATATGTGTGCATACGTAGCCAGTATATATATACAACGGTCAGATGGAAACGGTATGCAGCAGTTGCACGTCGACGACGAGGGTATATCCTGCACACATGTGAAACGGTGAAAAAGGCCATACGGCAAACATGCTATATATATATATATATTCCTTACGTAAACAACGATGATTGATTCGACGCTGTATGCGTACAGTGTATAGGATTGGACATTTTCGTGAAAGTTTTGTCGTGGTTCTCGAGTCGTCAAACGGAACGACTGGCAATCGTCATCTTTCAAGCGGCGTAATATCGCTGCTGCTGCGCTGCTGCTACTGCGCTGGTTCTATACGTGACCGTTACCGGCCTCGGTCATTGTCCACCAAGGAGGCAAGAGAGAGAGAGAGAGAGAGAGACGATATAATTTGTATCGTTCTAATTTACCCGGAAGTGCTGTAAAAAGCGACTGCACTGGCTGCTGCATTTGCATTTAATATATATATATATATTGCACTAGGTGTTTACTTACGTGGTTATGTCAAGAGTAGATAATTCTTACATTTTCATTCTCGAATTTAAACATTTTTAATTACCATGGACTTTTTCAGCATAATAGGAAAGATGAACAGAGAAATGTACTTTGTTGGTTAGGCATGTACGAATTTAAAAGTAATAAGCTACACCGTACAAGAATTTCAAGTGTACCCATAAACGTCATAAAAACACATAAAATTATTTTTATCATGTCATTTTAGCTCAAGAGTTTGAAAATTTGCTGGTGAATTTATAAAATCATTGGTAAAAATATGAAATTTCTCATTCGTAAGTCATTAATAATTAGAAAAAAAAGCTGCTGCAGTAGTGTAAAAAAGTCAAATTAGCCGTGGAAAGTTTTATTAGTTGCCAATACTTCCTTCGTAATTAGATTATTATTATGTGTACACGTCGTGTGCAGCTATATAGTAAAAGAAAAAGCTCATCTGGAAGTTGGTCGAACGAAAAATGATGAAAGTCACACCCGCCGATCCTTGTTTCATAAGGTCCACCTCGAGATTACTACATCGTTCCCCAGCGATTCTAATCGAATCGGACACGAACTTATATTCCGCTCTTATGTTCTGTCAAATTACTACTTAATCACAATGTAACTCATTTACAATGTGGCGGGGCCAAGACGTACATAGTTCGGGTCATTGCATACTCCAGTGATACGGAACAAATTACCGCGATCGCTGTATATTAACCGCGGTGAGTCTTGGCCAGACACAACGCGTATCCCCATTATCTTAATAGGCTGTAAATTAAGGTTTAACCATATTTTTCGTCTATAAGCTATACTCATAAGTTATGCAAAGAGTTTGCTTATTCACGTTCTGCAATATTCTTCGTCGACTGAAAATTAATCATCGATCTAATGGACATCGAAGCTACTTTCTAAACGTTGATACGTTTGATTTTTTACATAAAGGTTTTACGTTTGATCGGTTAATGACGGTACAAATATCTGTTTATCACTCATTATTTTGCATGAGTTTAAGCATCGATCAGTAAAAATCTGATAACACGGATTCAATGCTATACTTTATAATTATATATTTATTGATTACTTCATTGATCAAATCCTATATTTATAATTTATGTAGCAAAAAGTATTTTAAGGCAAACAAATCATCTACTTTATTTATACTTTTTTACAAGGTGTAACTAAAAGCAATTGGAACTTTTCTCGGTTCAGCGAGAGTGTAATTTAAATGATTGGACTAATAATAAAATTAATGAAATAATCCAACTGAAAAGTTTTTGTATAACATTGGAATGCGGGCAATGCTATATATATCTGGGACTATAATTAGATTAGAAAACATGGCAATTGTAAACCGAAATGGTGACGAAAGATTTAGATGTATCAGCTTAATTAGGGTCATTTAATCCGTGCGTCCATTCATCAAATCAGCGCGATTTCTCAATAAAACGGCTTTCGGTTCCAGTATGTCAAAAACGTCGACATCCATCCCACACTTCATATTTTTTGCGAAATAGCCGATCGCAGACACAAAAAAAAGAAGAAATGTTCGATATCCTTGAAGATAGAAATACATCGAATCGTTTCGCAAAGGACCCGCAACATGCCAAAAAATGTGGGTTCTGAACCAAATATCGGGTATAGCCGCATTTCGCCGTTAGGCATATATCTCTCTTTCTTTTTCACTGCGAGCACAACAGGAGCTATATAACGTACGCTGCACACACGCGTCGAGAGAACGAGTTTAGCAGCTAGACGACCTCCACAAGGCGAGCGAACTGGTGGCTGATTTGCAATTTGCATGTCTCGCCCTCTCTCTCTCTCTCTCTCTCTCTCACTCCATCTTTCTCTTTGCATTAGAAGGCGCGAGAGCTTTGGCGAAGACCGTGTGTTCCATGTGACTCGGCGATGTCATTGTCCGCCTCACTTGTCACTTGTTGAAGAGAAGAATTATCGGAAAAGACGCCGGAGAGAATGCAGATGCGATTTCGCGCGCGTGAAAGTTTGCTGCTGCTGCTGCTGCTGTCGGCTGAGAAGAGACATTAGGACGCGCAGCCAGGCAGAAATGACCGTTCACTCGCGAATTTGATTAGACTCCTTTTCTTTTTTTTTTTACTTGTTGGCTTATATTTTCTCTTTTTTTTTACCACGCATGCTACGCAGTCGGAATGGCTTTGAACGACTTATTATGATTTTTTTTTAATTTTCTTAGAAAATTCGCACAAGTAGAATTGGGTTAACCGATTGATTCCAAGTAATCTCAATTTACATCGGTAATTTTGGAGAGTGTGTTATGAGACAGGACCTGGTATATATGCACCGATAGAACTATTGTTTCGATAATGCCGATCCGCACCTTATCGCTAAACGATTCATATTTTTAACATAAAAAAAACGCATTGCTACACTCAATTGCGATTTACGACTTGAACTAAAGTTGTACTCCACAATTTTTTCCATTTTCTTTATATTGTCCTATGTTTTGCCCTAAAACAATAATCAGTATTGAGGTTACGTGAATAAAAAGTATAAAATACGCGCGCTGCATCGGTATAGGTAATCGTTAGAAATTTCTTTCCAGTGATTTATATATACACAGCTCGAGCTGCGAGACAATAAATGTCATAAATATTGCTGTGTTGATAGTTTCATAATCTGTGACGGGAGTTCTTGTTCCATTGCGGATGGAATGTGGATGCGGGTATTATTGAGGTTAAGCATGCGGGTCTACGATTTCTTTAAATGAAAACTTATCTTCGCTCGAAGTAAAACAAGCCTTACCCTTCATAAATTATTATAAAAATGGGTATTATAAAAATGCGATACTCTTATTTAAAAATAATAATCGAAGAAATTATATACTGATTGAAAACTTATAAAGATTCATTCCGTGAGTTATTAAATTAAAATAATTTACAAATATGATATTGAAAAAGTATATATTTGATATTTTCCTTAAGTATCTATATACACAACAACAGCTGAACTAATTTGATTTCGTTATCTTCGAGAAACCTTCCGGTCGGAGATACTTTCGATATATATATATATGCGCTTTCCGATCCCCCATGTTTGTAAATCCGAACGAGAGTAATGATATTCGAGTCACACTGCAAACTCGATAACCTAAACTCTCAATGACCGAGCCGTGACGCGCAGGTAAGACTCATGGGTAATCAAACACTCGAACGATAAGAATCGTCGTTAATGATAAAATCGCGAAAGTATTATATTGTACAGCGCTGCATGTACGCGAGGCATTTTTTATATTTCACAAACTGCATATATACCGACTGCGCAGGAAATTTCAAAATCATTTGTCAGTTGCCCTGATGACAGGGTACATAATTCACATAGGCATTTTTCACGTGTTTTAAATGATATATAAGTGGGATTCGTAAGCGTTTAACACGTGTCACCAGTCAGAAATCATTTCGATACGCGACGATCTGAATTACAGATATATATGTACCAGCCGCACACGATTCTGATTGGATCTCTCTTAGTATCAAATGAACCGCAAAAAAAGTCTACACTATATACATCAGAAACACTTTCTCCGCAACTCTTCCATAATTCCCACGAGACTTTTTGCCAATCGATCGTTCTTTCGCGGCTGCACACCGCAAAGGTACACACAGCTGTATATAATCGATCGAGCAAGCAAAATCCAGAACTATATATCGATTCACCTCGATCCCGATCGATTGCGTAAGATCACCAAAAATCGCTTTCCGAGATATAGTCCGGTCTCACGTCCATTATATATATATATATATATATATCCCCTTTTACTTTTTCGGAAAGATTCGCGTGTGCTACTGTAAGGGGTATACCTATAAGGGGGGTAATGGAACCCCCCACGCGAGAGACCAGTTCTAATCGTCTCGGATTTCGTTCCGCGCGCCCGGGAAACAGGTTTTTCGCGCTGTAATATGGATGCTATATATACCGAGGCGACGCGTCGTCCGTAACCGTATAACCCAGAACCCCACCAGCGGCCTGGCGTCGTATTTCCAAAGTCCGCCACGCGCCGCTCTATTTTCATCGTGCAGGAGCAGGACACACGAGAGCTCGCTGCACACTATATGCATACACACGAGATATCTCGTGATTATCGATCTTTTTTCTTTCATTCGCGCGAGGCTCTTTATTTCTCGGTTCTATATACAAGATAGTGTACGCGGGTGAAGTCTCTGTTTTCCGATGTGCCCGGTGCCGTTTTCACATAGTCTCGCGCGTATATGATATATAGGTATAGTTGCAACGACTTCCTGACGCGCGGCCCGGCTCTTACGTAACCGCGCGGGATGAATGCTATTATATACATATATGTGTATACGCGTGATAATACCGGCAGGACAGGAACTGCGCAAACTGACATTCGCGCTTGTTCGGCCTGGGAATTCTTTGTTTTTGTTTTTTAAATTCAATGGGCTTTAATAGTGATTGCCGTTTATAATTACGTAATCTCGAACTGCGGGAATCTCGTGCGACGCGATGTTGTTGTTTTTTTTATACCAACACATTTTCCGCTGGTTCTTGAAATATTCCATTTTCGAGCATTCATATATAATTATCCTTGCGTATCAACTCATACTTATCTTGGAAAAATACATGCAGAATTTTATTCTCGGTAATGAATGTTACTATCCGGCGAGGTATTTGAACAATAATAAATATATATAACTGGTGATCAGAAGTAGATTTTAGATTCAGCATCATTAATTTGATGTAATTGTGTAAGCTTATAAGAACTATTAAGACTTAATAAAGCTTTTGATTCAAGCACGAACAGAAAAGAACGTTCTAGGAAGTGGAATAATTTTATGCGAATCATATCATATATACGAAAGGCAATGCTGAGCACTTATAACATAGCTTAATGTACTTTAATGCGCTTATAATGACTTTAAAGATAGTTATATAGCTTTCTAATATCAAATATAATTTATTCATTTTTTCAAACCGTGAGTCATTGTCCGATTAAATACGTCTATATTCATGGCGTTATAAAATACGTTATTACACCATGAATTTTAATACTTACTCTATCTTTTGTTCGATGGGAAAAAGAGGACTGGGTTTTAAATTATTTTTCCAGTAATGATCGTGTCACTTAATTATTATGATAATGCACCTATAATTATAATCCTGAAAACTGCAACTAATTCTGAGATTGCGTAAATCTTTCGTGTCGGAACCAATTTTTATAATTACAAAAATTAATTTATTTCAAGTATATTATCTATATTAAATATGTCCAATAAAACATAAAGAAAGAAAAAGTCTATTTATCATCAGCGCATTCGCGTGCCTCGAACAACTCTTATCGATATCCAATCGTTATATATATACGAATCTAAATATAGTAGGGTAAGCGGGCCTATTACTGCAGTTTTCTGCGATGAGTGAACTTTAATAAAGCATTTCGTACGTTTGTAAAGGAATATTGATATTTTTTTTTACTTTTAATTAATATTTAATATTATTTTTATTAATAAAAAAAATTACGAATGCCATGAACTAAAATTTTTTTAAATAAAGGATAGTATTAAAAAAAAAATGAAGTGTGTGCATTAATGCGGATTTTAGACCGACTCTAGTCCATTACTGCGTGTCAAATACTGCGGATGCACTAATTACTGCCTATTGAATACTGCGCATGTTTCTGTTTCAAACTATTAATGATGAACTTCATAAATAAGTATTATAGCAATGTAACATTTTTTTAATAAAATAATTTCATTTATTTAATTATTAGGTAGTTATAAATGAAAAATAAAAAAAAGTGTATAAATAATATATTTTCTTTATTAACTTT
>UELV01169468.1:0-22335 GCA_900490015.1 Megastigmus stigmatizans | reverse complement strand
AGTACAACGTACTATCGAGGGTTCTTTTCACACATCAATGTGTTCCTCTTTTAAATCTTATCCCAAGACATTGACAGATTAAATTTATGATCCTCGTAGCTAGAAAAACTTAAATACCCAGTCAATGCGGTCATGTGATACAAAATATGTGCTTTCTTCTTAAATGCTGAAAATTTAAAAAATACGTGTTACAGTATAATTTCAAGAGCTCAAATTTTTTCTACGCTGTTGTTTTAAAACTATGAGAAAATGTTAGCACCATTGACGGATTATTTTTATGATCGGCTTAAGGAAACGCGTCTTGGAAAATCGTAATTTCAGAGGGAAAATGAGATCGTTGTTTTAAAAGTTGGGCAAAAAGAGGGTCGAGGGACTATGTCCAGCGTAAGGGGAGAAATGTCACATGTATCAATACTTCAAAACAGTAATTTCAAGAGCTCGATTTTTCTACGTCTGCAATCTTTCTCTTATGTCTCTATGTTTTTAAAACTAAGAGTAGTACGCACAACGAATTATTTTTATGACTAAAGTAGATCCTACTATACTGCAGTCATACATTGGCTCATGTACAATACAGCTTTTCTTTCGAGGTAGATAATTTTTCTCTGAAGAACCAATGGTATATAAACTCCGGGTGTACGCTCATGTTTATGAGCATAGCTAAATTTCATCAAGCCATTGGGAATAATTTTTTAAAAATACCCTGCAGTATTCTCTTACGATTCTATTCAAAGCTTCGAGCACACGTGTTAGTTTTTCTTCACGGATTACATTTATAACACTTGAACCTCTGTTTCAATGGTCAACATGCGTTAAAGGGAAATCCGAGTGAGAAATTTTTTGCCCACCATGTGCGAGTCACAATGCCTACACTTTTTTCAAGTGTTTTTAAATTTTTCCCTCTCTCTTTTTTCTTTCTCCGCCTTCGTCTGAGAGTTTTTCCCGTCAGTCTCTGCTCGAATCTTGTCGGTGTAAGATGGGGCAAAATTCGTGGTCGTCTCTCGAGTTTGAGAAGACACGCGAGAAAAAACTTACACGTCGGTAGAAGCGCGCAATTATACAAGCCGAGGATAGCCTGAGGCGTTGTAGGGTTACCGATCGCAAGTGTTTAGAGGTAAAAGAATGCATAAAAGTAATAAAAAAAGAATTGAGTAAGCCTAAAAGGCCACTCTTTAGTGTAGTTTTAAGAGATAAATGTGTAATATGCCATAAATTTTCACGTGTGCGTCGTGCACGCTGGTATATATGCGCGCGTTGCAGTGGATTTTCATGCATTTCGTGCGGAAATGTCCAGTGCCCGTGCGAACATTTCATGGAGTCACCGGATTCACCACTAGCAGCAGCAGTAGGCGATATCGTAGAAATAAAGGAAGAAGAGGAGGTGAATTAATTTCACGCTCCACAACATCTCGTAAGTAAGAGAAATAAATTTTATATACATATGATAAAATCATTAGCGTAGTAAAGAGACTGTTATGGAGTAATAGAAAAAAGATTCCTACAGCTACTGTTTTTATGTAAATAAATAACTAATTAATTTTATCTTAAGTACTTACTTATATGAAGAAATGTAAACAAACGACTGTTATATTAAATTAGGTCATTACCCTAATCTTAAGTACTTGTTTGTATAAACACCCCATTAGCTACTGTATGTTTACATGAACAAACACTTAAGGCTAGGGCAACGACCTTGACCTAATTCAAGATGGCGGCCGTTTGTTATGACTCCCCATACCTGTCCACTTACTACTATTGTCTATTGATGATGTAATTTATTGAATACAATATAATACAAAGAAATATCTAACTACAGCGTGTTGACGTTATTATACTCTCAGCTATATAGTACAGAGAGACCGAACAGGACGTGTGTTCGCACGAGACTGACTCTCTCGGTCCGACGCGACGCTTACAGAGAAACTTAGGTTTACACGTACTACACATAGACTGTACACATATCTGTACACTGTACACATATAGTTACACTTACATGTATTACCGAAATTACAAAGCGTAAATCTATATTCTCAACACCTCCTCTCGCTTTTTAATTTATTGGCTTTCAAAAACTCCGTAAGATGTTAAGAATTTACTCAATTTCTCTTTCGATACGGCCTTTGCTAGCATATCAGCAAGTTGTTTTTCTGAATCAATATAAAGTACATTAATTTGTTTTTCTTCTTGTTTTTCGCAAGTATAAAAATAGTGTATATCAATATGTTTCGTTCGCTTTGCGCATTGAGGATTTAGCACGATAGATATTGCCCGTTGATTGTCAGAAAAGACCTTTGTAGGGTTATGTTGTTTAAAATTAATCTCCTTTAAAAATGATCTATACTACATAACCTCTTTTGAGGCAAAGAGCAATAAATTCGGCTTCCGTCGTAGAAGTTGCTACAATAGTTTGCCCTTTTGAACTCCACGAAAGTGGGCCATCATTACAGAATGTTATCCATCCGGTTACACTTTTTCGCGTTAAAGGGTCATTTGCCCAATCTGCATCACAAAATGCTGACAATTCAATATTTTTTGAAGCAACAGTATAAGTAATTCCATATGAGGCAGTGCCTTTAACATACTTTAAAATACGTTTTACACCATTCTAATGTTCATACGATGGGTTTTGCATGAATCTACTCAAAATACCTACCGAAAAAGCCAAGTCAGGTCTGCTTACAGTCATTAAAAATATTAACGACCCTATCGCTTCAGGATACGGAAACTTTATGCTCTCCGCTGTATTATCCTTATTACAATTAGTGAAAATGGAATTGTTTCCAATTTTGAAAGGAGTAGAGATTCATTTACAATCTACATGATTAAATTTTTCTAAAATCCTTTTAGCATATACTTCTTGATGTATTTTTAACTTCGTACCATCTTTACTTCTTTCGATTTGCAGACCTACGAAACATTCAGCTATTCCATAAACAATTTCAAAATTCTTTTGTAAGTATTTTAATACACTTAAAATAAAATCGATATTATTTCCACAAATCAAACCATCATCTACATACAATGTAATAAAAGTTAATAAATGCCGATCAGGATTTCCATGAACGAATATGTATGGATCTGCATGTGTTTGTGTAAAATTCTTACTGTTTAAATATTTGACAATTTTTAAATTCCTTTGGCGCGAAGCCTGTTTCAAACCATAAAGACTATGTTTTAGCAAGCACACTAGATTTTTATTAGATTCATAACCATATGGTTGCTCCATGTAGATTGGTTCATCCAGATCTCCATGTAAGAATGCGGTTTTCACATCGAATTGATAGATTTCCAAGTTCAAAGCAGCTGCTACCGACAGAATCAATCTTACTGATTGATGTCTAGCGACGGGCGCGAACGTGTCGTCATAATCAATACCAGGCTTTTGAGAACAACCTTTGACAACAAGTTGTGCCTTAAATTTATCAATCTTTCCATTCGGTTTATACTTTCTTTTAAAAACCGAGGCGATTTTTAATTACATTTCTATTTAATGGTCGAGGTACAAGAATCCAGGTTTGATTTTTATGTAATGATTCTAATTCATCTTTGATAGCATTTTGCCAATTAAGAGTGTCGTCAGAGTTTAAGGCATCCTCAAGTGAAGCAGGTTCTACATTAGCAAAGAAAATTTCAGCAATGTTTACCTCTTCCTCTTTTTCATCTGACCTTGAATTCTTTCTCAAAACGTAAGGTTCTCTAGGGATTGGCAATCTTGCATTCTTGTAACTCAATGTCTTATTAATAACGTTCTCTTTCTCTGATTGTAACTCTTGCGATAGATTTTCAAAATTTGACTCAATATTTTTGTCGTTTGATAGTTGCAGTACAGTATTTATCTTATCATTCTCATTAAATATAACATCTCTACGGATATATATATATAGTCCTATTAGGCGCATCAAACACTCTATAAGCTTTGCTTTCATCGTGGAAACCCACTAAAATGCATTTTTTACTATTATACTCCCATTTTGATCTTTGATCTTTAGGTATATGAATGTAACAGTCACTACCAAAAGTTTTGATATTTCTTACAGACGGTTTTTTACCAAACCATTTCTCAAAAGGAGTGATATTATTAATGGTTGCAGAAATAGTACGATTCTTTAGATAAACAGCTGTATTAACAGCTTCACCCCTTAACTGCTTCTACATAACTCGATCCCATTACCCGGCAAGCTTGGGAAATTTTCCGAGAAGAAAAGGAAGGCTTCTACTCTTACTCGGATTTATTGTCGTTTCTAAAACGCCGATTTCAATCGCATGATTTAGCTCAATCTACAGCGGAAAACCGCACGGTGGGTGGTTCATCCCTCAAATCGAATAGCTCTTCTCATCAAAAGAGTAAAAAAATCCGACAACTGCGTCAGTTAATGCTGTAGGCGTTTCGGAATCGAATCCTTCTTCGAGCAAACGCTCATCCGCCTGTTATGCTTGTTAAGGCAAACATTCGCTTCATTTCTGCGAGCAATTAAAAAAATGACTCCACAGGAACGATTTTCACTTTGCAAAAGATCCAAATTATGTCTTAATTGTTTACGCAAAGGACATTGGGTCTCTGAGTGCAAATCGCTCAATCGTTGCTTCGTTTGTAAAATGCAACACCATACTAAATTGCATTTCGACTCTAAGGCTTCGAACTCTGATTCGAATTCTAATGAAGAGATTCAATCGGAATCTCTTCCAATGAACTCGGATTCGACTGCAATTAGCAACGCTTATTTAGCCAGAGCTAGGCGATTAATCTTACTCGCTACGGCCACCATTATTGTTTGGGATCGATTTGGATCGGAATTTTCGGCTCGAGCCTTGATAGATCGAGGCGCTCAACGCTCGTTCATCTCCGAGCGGATCGCTACCCAATTGACTCTTTAGCGTCGATCAGTTTCAGTATCGATTCTCGGAGTTGGCGGATAGTCTACTTCGCACGCGCGTAGCGAGGTCACCGTCACTCTCCGTTCACGAATTGACAAGGAGTTCAAGTGCATCTGCACGGCACTTGTCCTGCCGAAACTAACTGGACTTCTTCCGTCGCAAGCTCTCGCGCGGAAGGATTGGACTCACATCAGTGGACTGCAGCTAGCAGATCCTAATTACTTCTCGCCAGCAAAAATCGATTTTATTTTAGGCGCAGACTTGTATGAAATGATTCTCCAAGACGGTGATGCCCCAATCGCATAAAATACAGTCTTCGGATGGATACTCACTGGTATATTTGAATCGCAACTTTCAAGTCTTGATTCGTCGAGAGTCTCTGCATGTCACACTATTGCGCATTTTTCTCTCTCGCAAATACTTGTGAAATTTTGGGAAATCGAGGAAATTCTTTCGACTCAAAACCTTTCAACGGAAGAGGAGTATTGCGTTCAATACTTCGCTTCCACGATAGTACGCAATTCGGAAAGGCATTTTCGTTGTGCACCTTTCGTTTTCTCGACGAGAAACCTTTTCGGATTCTCGAGATATCGCAGTAGCTTGTCTTCGCTGATCGGAAAATCATCGAGCTCGCGATCCGGAGTTGCAATCGGCATACTCCAAATTCATGTCGGAGTACGTTCAATTGGGACACATGAAATTAGCTTCGGCTCCATCAGTGGATGATTTTCTTTTTTATCTTCCGCACCATGGAGTTTTTCACGCAGAGTCGAACAAAATAATAGTGGTTTTCAACGCATCCTAACAGACCTCTTCCGGCCATTCACTCAACGGTACGCTGCTGCCAGGACCAAAACTACAGCCAGAGATCACGTTGGTGATCACTGCAAGGCGATTTTTCTGTGTCGCAGCAGTCACTGATATCGTGAAAATGTTTTGAAAGTATCTCGTGCACGAAAACGATCTGGATTGGCAACACCTCGTGTGGAGAGATTTGATTAAAAAAATCGTTCAAGACTACGTCGCCTTGACCGTGACATACGGCACCATCAGCGCGCCATTTCTCGCTGTGAGCGCGATTCCTCAATTGGCCAAAGACGGCAAGATTTCACTCCCTTTGGCATATCAAATTCTCCTTAAATTAACTTATATTGATGACATTTTCTTTGGTGCAGATAACACTGAACTGGCAAAGAAAATGCGTGACCAACATATCGACCTCTTGGCGACCGCTGGCATGCAGCTTGGGAAATGGTCCAGTAATCAACCCGAGTTAATAGAAGGACTGCAAGGGAACGACGTGTACGATCTCCGATCAGCCTCCGAGGACATCGTATCCACCTTGGGACTTAAATGGGATACTCGCAAACACTCGTTCCTCTTCTCGACTTCACTGCCCCGGCTGACAGCAAGCATCATGAAAAGAACTGTTCTTTCTAATATGGCACGCTTATTCGACCCTCTCGGGTTTATCGCACCTGTATTAATTCAGGGAAAAATTCTTTTACAGGATCTCTGGATACAAAGTCTGAACTGGATACAAACTCCACTGCCTCGAGAATTGCTCGATCGACGGCTGGACTTCCACAATTCCTTGATTTACCTCTTGGAGATCCATATACCAAGGTGGATTGGTACATCGTCCGATGCCGTTTGGCACCTACTTGGTTTCGCCGACGCATCTATGCGTGCGTATGCAGCTGTCTTATATGCAGTAGTTCCCGGATCCACACCAGTCATTCTTATGGCTAAGACTCGATGGGCACCCACTCCCTTGGTTGAGACACTCCCTCGACTGGAATTGTGTGTTGCCACGCTGCTCATCCGACTAGCCACATATCTCGTCGCCGGCGTACTTCAAGCGCCGGCATCGATCAACTTTTGGAGTGACTCCAAGGTTGTGCTCGACTGGCTGAGCGACCATCCATCGAGATGGCCGACATTTATCGCTAATCGTGTCAGCGAAATCAGCACCAAGTTCCCGGAAGCTGCACGGAGACACCACCGCTCCAAGGACAATTGGACTGCGCTTTACGCGGTTTATCTCCATCTGAGTTGGTCAATTTCTCGCTGTGGTGGTGAGGCCCAGAATGACTGACCTGCCTCCCCCCAGAATGGCCAGCTCAAATACATTTCGCAGAGGAAGAGCCGCGAGCTGACTCGACCAACGACGAAGACATACTGACGATGTTGGAGAAACTGTCGTCCTTCTCCAAGGTCATCCGAGGCGTGGCCAATAAATGGCTGAAGCTGCAACCGAACCGTCAACCAGGTGATGTGGTGATCATCACCGATGAGTTGTCACCACCAGCTGCGTGGCCTCTCGCTGCCGTAACGCAGACTCAACCAGGTCAAGATGGGCACGTCAGAGTGGTATTTCTCCATAACTTCAAGACTTCTCTCGTACAACCCACGCTTATTACGCCTTTTTCATTGGCGTCAACTCGCTCAATCATCAGATCTAACATGTGATCTCATCGACTCAAGAGCTCAAGCAATTAGTTATTAAGTTTAGTATTTAAGAATACCTATATAATCCTTTAATTTTTTTCTTCCACTTCATTGAGTGCCCGCATGATTGTATGCATTGAGTAGTCCACTGTAATTGTGTGCATTGAATGATAGAGTGCAATTGAATGAAGGAGAAGCGAAGCGCTGAGATTTCAATGTCACGCGAGTATGATGCGTGTGGTATTTGCACCACCTGTCGGTATTGGCAAGGTGGGCGGTATGTTTATCGATTTAACAAAATACAATATTATTTCGTTTTCTCGAGCTCTGGCTCCTTGCTCGAGAGTCGTCGCCTCGCCAACGGTAGGGGCGGTAAATTCCTCGCTCGCCTCAGTGTCGCACATCATTCCAAAAATCATGCTACTTGCGCGCGGTAAGCACTTGACGCACCTAATTACGTCCGGTGCGCATCTCCTACCTCGGCCAGGCGGTAACTCTCTCCCCCTTTTCGGCGCTTTTTCACGCTTCTGCTCGCGCCCGGCGAGCAATCGGCCGATGGGCTCGCTCCGAATAGTAACTCGTTACACGAGCTCTCGGCTCTAATGAGTTGCGCGTATTTATTTTTGTTACGAGCAATCGGCTCGCTTTTCTTTCGGTCCATGTATTGGACAATTGTCGTTCCTTTTTTGCCACGACGTAACTGTGTTACTTGGCGGAATTAATTATAATAGCAAATCAATAATTTTCTTTTTTTATGATTATTATAATAGTTACTTTTATAAACGCGAATTAGAATTAATCCTTTTTTTGTAATAAATAAATCAGCATCGACGTTTCAACTGGAAACGAAAAAATTGTGTTTTATTTTTTGTCGTAAAAACTTACTCTCATTCAAGACCCAGCTGAGAAATTGTTTGCATTATTTTCGTATCTATCGCAACAAACAATATTTTATTAATTCAATAAAATATGCTTAACAGCTAAAATATTTTTTTTAAATATATGTAATTCCCCCTGGACTTGCATTTTAACTGTGCATTGTTATTTTGATCAGAGACTGATTTAAGCTCGTCCAGCTTACATACTTATTCAGTACGTTTTTCTCAACATAATTGCATTAACTGCCAAAGATTTTTCTATCGGTCTTACAGTCTAATCAATATTAATGGGCAATCAGATGTCCTTGTTTATAATCACCTCCGCAGAATTTGAAATAAAATTATATTTAACCTGAAAAAACATTTATTAGTATTTTTGGGTGGTGGAGGGCGGTCAGATTGTCCTTTACTAATAAATGATTTTTCAGGTTAAATATAATTTTATTTCAGATTCTGCGGGGGTGATTATAAACAAGGGCAATCTGATTGTCCATTAATATTGATTAGACCGTAAGACCGATAGAAAAATCTTTGGCAGTTTATAGTAGATTATAGTCGACATAAGTAATATTTCTTAATAATTGCATTAAAATAAAATTTTATTTCAGAACCATTTATTTAAAAAATAAATCCAAAATTTACGTGTTTGATGAAAATCACCCGTATAATAGCAGATAATGTGAAATTGACAAAAATAATAATTTGAAAACCAAAGCGAATTATTTTGTAAAGAAAGAACAGAAATTTGTATTTTTTTATAGCACCCAGTTAACATTAACTTAACTAAGTATTGTCTTACCTAATGAAGACAATGAAGGTGCTAAGAAAGTTGATTCATTAAATAAAATAACAAAACAAACTAATGCAAGAAACCGTATATCGAACGGTAAAAATAATGATATAAGTAAAAAATCTGAAAAGAAAAAAAATCTACAAAATTTATCTCTACAAGATCAAAAATGTACATTAAGAAAGAGGAAGCTGTGAAAATATTTTTTTGTTTATTCATTATTATAAATTTTATACGTTATTGACTATAAACATTGCGTATATACACATTGTATAATATTTTGCTGTTCATTTAATATATGTATGTATATGATTATCATATACATATTGTATATTACTGTTTTTGTATATATAGTTTATTTCTGAATAAATATTTTATTTGTTTCAAGCTTTAAATACTAACATTCTTCATTCATATTCAATTTTTCCCCTCACTTTATCTACCTGTATCATTTTTCTGAACTCTTACTTGATACTTTTTTTTTTTAAATTAACTATATGTACAATAAAAAAAACCATATTATAACGATGAATTAAAGATCAATTGATTTTGTTAGTGACAAAATATATTTTTTAATTTTTTTTGCTATAAAATTTTGTCTAAGAATGTAAAAGAAACATGCCCGAAAAATTAAAAAATGTGTATCTCAACATTTGAAATTCGATTTTGTTTTTGTGAAAAATCAAAGGTGTCATGGATTTCCCCATATGTGGTAAATTGCCACCCATAGTGTCTATTAAAGGTACTGATTTTTTAAATCAAAGCGCGACCTTTCACGCTGATTCAGGGGCGGATATAAGCCTTATAAAAATGAAAAGCATTAAAAGTAATGTTAAAATAGATAATAAAGTAATTTATAAAATAAATGGAGTAACATTAGTCATAGCGCATACAGTAGGTAAAATTTCGACGTTTATAGAAGGGATGAAATGCGATCTTCATCTCGTTCCCGACGATTTTCTGATCGATACCGATGACCTCTTAGGATGGCAAACTCTTTTGGAAAATGGGGGAGATATAAGCCTTACTAATCAATGTCTGGATTTTAGCAATGGAAGAAAAATTCCATTTAAGACAACGGAATCTTTTGTGATTTTGTCTAGATGTCGCTGCGTGATTTACGCTCGCGTGAAAAATCACGATACAAGTGAAGGATTTGTACCTTTACTCGACATAAATCCAAACATTTTAATAGGAAATGCTGTAGTCAAGAGTATTGAGGGGAAAGCTGCTATAATGTGTAGAAATATAAACAGTAAATCAATCACTATAGAGGCCCCTGTAGTGGAATTGGAAACTTGCGAAATCGCGAAAGAAAAAACGGACTTTTGTACAATGAGAACATCGCGTTCGCAAACACATTCAAAGAATCTGCCATAGTTGCAGTTAATAGAACAGAAGAAGTTTTTAAACCTATGGACACCGATTGTTTAAGTGCAGAGGAAAAGGATCATGTCAAGAGTCTTGCGAAAAAATGGGCAAATTTATTTCATTTACCTGGAGAGTGCCTTAGAGCTACTACAGTAGTTAGCCATAAAATTCTGACCAATGATGTCTTGCCTATTCGTACTAAGCAGTTCCGACATCCGCCTGCCGTTAAAGAAGTGATACAGAAGCACGTACAAGAACAAGTAGACGCAGGGATTATAACATCATCTACATCTCCCTATTGCTCGCCATTGTTCGCCGTGAAGAAAAAGGGCACAGACGACAGTGGAAAGAAAAGTGGCGTCTAGTCATTGATTTTAGATCTCTCAATGATAAAACAATAAGCGATACATATCCATTGCCTATTATTACTGATATTTTAGATCAGTTAGGCCAAGCACAGTATAAATCGACGTTTGACCTTAAATCAGGATTCCATCAATTATCTATGGACCCAGAAGACGCGCATAAAACAGCGTTTTCGACACCATCCGGTCACTACCAACATTCACGTATGGCAATGGGACTTAAAAATGGCCCCGCATCATTTCAACGCATGATGGATCTAGTTCTAGCAGGACTTCAAGGGATAGAGTTATTCGTGTATCTAGACGATATAATTATTTTTTTAAAAACATTGCAAGAACACGAAAAGAAATTTTATCGTCTGATGAAAAGACTGCAAAAAGCAAATCTTACTTTAGAACCTCAAAAATGCAACTTTCTACGCAAAGAAGTCATTTATTTAGGGCATATAGTAGGAAAATATTAATTGAAACCTGACCTAACGAAACTAGATACTCTAAAAAAATATCCAGTGCCAACAAACCCCAAGAAAATGAAACAATTCTTAGGTTTAGCGAGATATTATAGGAGATTTATAGTAGGCTTTGCAAAAAAAGCTCTCCCACTGACAAAATTGCTACGGAAAAATCAAGAGTTTAAGTGGGGAAATGAACAGCAGCGCGCATTTGAAATTTTACGCAACGCGCTTTGTGCCGAGCCAGTTCTGCTATCTTATAATTTTAACGAACTATTTCCAGTCACGACAGACGCTTCAGACTATGTACTAGGTGCAATATTAAGTCAAGGCTCTCTACGGAAAGACTGACCATGTGCCCATGCGTCTAGACCACTAAGAGGTGAAGAGTTGCGATATTCTACCTATGAACGCGAATTATTAGCCGTCGTTTCTGCAAAAGAGCAGTTCAGGCCATATCTATATGGAAGAAAATTTAATGTAGTATCAGATCATCAACCTTTAAAATGGTTGCATGACACGAAACATCCCGAACTAAGAGGAACCCAATTAAAATCAAAATTGGAAGGATTTTTCTTCGACATCTTATAAAGACCAGGCGAGAAAAATCCTAATGCAGATGCATTATCTCGAAATCCGATACTGCAAGAAGGAGAAAAGAACCCCAAACGTACTCGGGCAGAACTGCACATATTGGCGGACAAACAAAAACAAGAAGATGCGAAATTATTAGACTCCACCATTTTAAGATTTAAAAGGAAAAGACCTCCTAGAAAGCCTAAAAAGGTTAAAACACAAACGCCTTTACCCACGAATGTCACTCTGCGTAAGCAAAAGCCAGAGAGTCAAGCAAAGTCTGCAGATGAAACAAAATTTAATAAAAAGACGCGTCTGGATAACGACACAGAGAGCTCACATGGAAACGATGAAGCAGAAATAGTAAAACAAGATCCAAAGCTAAGTAAACCACGCAGACAATATAAGAAAAGAATTACTGAAGTGGAAAAATTAAAAGATATTCCGAATTATTTAAATTTAAAAAACACCTCGTCATTATTGGACTCGAGATTCGACATGTTTTGCCAGCGAACAGGCTCACAAACCATCAGCACTCTAAATGCAGACATCAGCAGAAAAGCGTCAAAAAATAATGAAACTTCGACTAGAACTGCTATACAAAAACCAGGCAATGTAAAAAAAAAATACATCCTAGAAGACAAAGTTTAACACGTCCGGTACCTCAATTTTGTCGCAGCCCTTTAAGACCCTCAGACGTACCAAAAGAGACAGACATTACGAAAAATCAAGATTCGTCACCACCTGCTTACACAAAATCGCCCATTATAGAAAAATTGGTTTCATCCTTTAGTCAATTAAAAAATAGGCTAGGAATTGGAGCGGATTTGATGTAAGCTATATTCGTAGTACACGTCGAGGAAAAAGATGCACAAAGAAGAGCTGGTCTTAATATAATATATATATATATAGGAAACAACAAGCATTGAAGACGAAAATAAATATGTCAAGAAAAACGATATAAAGCCTACGGAACTAGATCGATGTAAACAGCTTGAAAAAGAAATAAAAAAGGATGAAGAAACGCTAAATAAAATAAATAGGAAAATCTATGAATTTGAGCATAAACATTATAAAATAACTCACTCCACAAACGATAGTTCGAGTTCAGATAAATCCATGAGAAGTATTCCCGAAATAATAAAAAGTAAAAATACAGAGGAAATTCCAATAAAATATAACGAAATTGGACACCTGGTATATGTTATGCCGAACCATATTTTCAAAAGGTCATTGATTTAGATATATTAACAGATGGAAATTGTCTCTTTGACACGCTCAGGAAATTATGTGAATTACAAATTTCTTATGAAGAGCTACGAAAAATATTATTAGAACACCCATCTTTACATACATGCGAAGATTCTATAGAAGCAACATACATTTTATCTCGCAATATGGAATTTGGTAATGTCGATTGTATATATATATATTCTCACAAAAATATCATGTTAATATATGCGAACACTTCTAAATAGCGGAAGGAATAATAGAATATTGTCATTTCATTTATGATGAAAAATCTCCCTTCATACATTGTAACGCGGCGGATTTTCGCCCGTTCATCGTACGAAACACGAGGATAAAAATGCCTAAAAGGCAAACTAAGCAGCCAGAAGGGATGTCCCTCCACCTCTCGTCTCGGACCGTTAATTTCAGAATTATTCATTTTTATTATTTTTTTACATATGCGCTACTACGCGTCGTCGAGCACCGACCTCTTCTTTCAGCGTCAAGATACACTAAAAGAAGAACTCGCTGCATCTAACAAAGTACGCTGCCGCTCCAAGATGCCTACGGTACACATCGAAACATCGAAGTCAAATGCCTATGTTAAGCATTTCATTTCTTTCTTTAATTGTTCTTCAATCTCTAATGTTTTCGTCCATTTAATTTTCCCGAATTGATGATTTAAAAACACTCAATTTTTTATGCCTCAAAGGCTCAAAGTGCATTTTCCGGACATTTATGCAAGAGAGCATTATAGGCTCTTCAATGCCTCGCTTTTCTTGCCTATGAATTGCAATTCAAAGATCGACCTGAAAATTCCATTAAATATTGTCTGTTAAGCACATCATATCCCTAGTATCGCAATATTTCAAAATTCCAAAACTATTGAAAATTCCATAAATAGATACTTTTAGTGCCTGTACTTACAGGGAAAGGGAAGAGGACATTGGAGCGAGAGAGAATAATGCGAAGAAGAACAACATTCCGATGTGGTGCCGACCTACATCAATCAATCAGAGGGCGACGCGACGAGAGCGCGTCGGATACCGCGAGCCTCGTTGGACTCGGCGACGCTTGCCTCGAGGACTTCTCTCCTGGCTGCTCAACTGGACGCATCTCTCTAGCAAGACATCCGTGCCGCGTAGTTGCGACTAATTTATTCGCGTAAAAGTCCTTTTCGCGAAAGTGTGTAAGCGCCCGTGCCTTTGAGTTGGCAGCGCTCGTTCGCTTTGATCATTTTTTTTTGGATCACTTAAATTATAGAATTGTTTAAATATAGAATTGCATTGCCTCGCTTTTCTAGGCCCGGTGCCTGCTTAAAATCTCGGTGATACAAGCAGGAGCTAAAACACGGTAGGAATTGCCTTACGCGTGTGTTCAAATTTTATTTCAATTTAAATCATTAATTTAATTTTTGCCTACGTTGAGGCTTGTAATGAAGCACTAGAGTGCCTTGCATCATGAGCGTTTTTGCTCTTTGAAAACTCCGTTTGCTCGCGTCCGTATGGTATGCTCGAGGGAGGTGGAGCAACACTGTATTTGGTGAGTCAATTTTGTAGAGCGATTTGCGTGCGTCTTCAAGGCGAATATCTGAATATTAAATATGTTGTTTGCGTTAAAAATACACTGTCGAGCCACTTAATTTTATAGTGTGCCTTCGACAGGCTTCTTGATATTACGCTCGACGCACATTTTATAATTTATATTGTATATTTATAGTATAATTTATATTATGTTAGCACTTTTTAAATTATTATAATATTTTTTGTATTTTAGAAAAAGAAGTTTTTAAGAAGAAAAGAAATCATTCTGATGTACGGTTCATGCAACTGTAATGCTGTTTTCTGGAAAACATACAATTTTGAGATTTAGCGTAACCTACAAGTCAAACGGATTGGTCAATTTTGATGGGATTGATCTTAAATTATTTGCAATTGATGTCATTGTGGTGTGAAAAACTGCATAACTTAATATTTTGTGATTAAGAAGAATAGTGAACGTTTATTGATGATATGGTACGTTCAACTTCAAAGCTATTTTCTGGAAAACATGACATTTTGAAGTTTGGCGTAACCTACAGGTCCAACGGATTGATCAATTTTGATGTAATTGGTCTTAAATGGTTTGAAATGGATGTCATTATGGTGTGAAGAGTTGTATAAATTAAATTTTTTTGATTAAATAATAAAATGATTTCAAAAACTGCATAAATTCATGAAATTTCTTCAATTTTTATGAATTTATGCAGTTTTGGAACTCATTTTATTATTTACTCAAAAAAAAAATTTAATTTATACAGCTCTTCACACCATAATGACATTAATTACAAAAAATTTAAGACCAATTACATCAAAATTGATCAATCCGATAGACCTGTAGGTTACGCCAAAGCCAACTTTTTAAAACTGACATAACATAAGATAAAATGGGCATAGAGACTTCTACTGGAGCTCATTTTGTCAGGAATCCAATATATTTTTAGAATATTATGTGAAAATGTTACTAATTATTATGATTTTTTGGTTTTAGGTGAATTAATATAAAAAAATTTATAGATGTAAGCCCCCCTTAAAGGACACATATTATTAAAACTTGCAATCAAAATAAGGTGTGAACGTATTTTACTATTTTTATTTATTCAATATATATTTATTTGCATGTGTTTAAGTGCCTGTCCGTAACCCGAAACTTAGTGCTAAACTCGAACGTCTCTGGCCGTTCGACCTCACGACTCTGCCTCTGGCTAGTCGGGCATATTTAATTTTTATATATATTAAATTAGCACTTCAAGCAGCATTTCTTCTTATAGTCTGCTTTGACAGTACAAAGTACAGATTAGAACAAACTATGGTAAAACAGTTCTCACCAATCAATTACATACCTCTATTGAATAATACTCTGCAGAATGTTGTTATAGATATAAGAGATCAGCACGGAAAATATATACCATTCAAGTACGGAACGTTGACTGCTACACTTCACTTTAAACGTATTCACTAGAAAAAAATTTACCAAAGAATGTTTCATTACACAGCTTATTACACTGATCAGATCGGCGGTGGTGGGGTGAGACAAGTGTTTTCTGGATCTGCTTATCAGCGCGGACATGGTATAGGCAGTTTTCTGAGTGGTCTTTTTCGTAAAGTACTACCTTATGTTACCATTGGGGTAAAAGTAGTTGGTAAAGAGGCTATTAGAACGGGTGTACATGTGTTGGATGATATTGGCAACAGTGGCACCATTTTTAAACAGGCTGTACGCAGACGAGTGCGATAGTCGGGAGAAAATCTGAAAAGGAAAACAGTGAAGAAAATTTCAGAAATAATGAAAGGATTGGGATATAAACGAAAGCATCAGTCCGTCAAGAACCGCTCAGCAGTGCACAGTCGAAAACAGCATAAGAAGAGGCGTACAAACGTCGTAACTAAGCGAGGGCGTAAAAGGAAGAGCAGCAAGAAAAAACAATCTCTACGTAGTGTAACTGATATTTTTGGACCTAAATAATAATGGCTTTTCTACACTCAAATTCGTGCGAATGCATGAAATCTGAATTAGATGTATTCACATTACCACCAACGCAGACATCTTTAAAGAGCTCTCAATTCGTTCATTATAAACCTGTATCTTCTCTAAGCGACGATGGCCTGTTAGAGTTCGTAGTACCCGAGGGCGACGAATATCCAGATCTTGCGCATACTATGCTCAGTCTAAAAGTACAAATTTTACCAAATGTTACGACCGACAATGTGGAAAACGGTAAACTGGCAGGCATCAACAACTTTTTATACTCACTATTTAATCAGGTCGATGTGTTTTTCAATCAGAAAATTGTTTCTCCACCTAATAACGCCTATCCGTATAGAGAATATATCGAGACTTTACTCAGTTACTCGGCCGATACTATGGCTTCCCAGTTGACAAGTTCGCTTTGGTACCTGAATACCGCGGGTAACATGGAATCTCTACTTGATGTTCCCCGCATTGACGTTAAGGCCAATATAGGATTATTAAGTAGACAATATTTTACAGTAAGAGGAAAAACTGTTGATCTTCTTGGTCATTTACATTGCGATGTATTTAATCAGAATAAATTTTTACTCAACGGTGTTGAGCTGCGACTGCGTTTAGTTCGAAGTAAGGATGCCTTTTGTTTAATGGACAAAGCTGCTAATGATAAATTTACTGTACACATCAAAGAAGCATCATTAATTAATCGCCGTGTGCAGGTGAGTCCAAGTATCATTTTAGTACATGCCAATGCTATGACAAAAGCTATAGCTAAATATCCAATCAGTCGCGTGGAATTAAAATCATTAGCATAGCGGTATTCATGGTAATACTCTGGATAATGTGATTTGTGAACAATTACCTAAAAGAATCATAATTGGTTTTGTCGATAATAAAGCATTTAATGGCAATCGCAGATATAATCCATTCAATTTTCAGCATTACCACATAAATCACCTCTCTTTTTTATGTGGAACCCAGTAAACTAATTCAGCCTAAATTTGACGGTCAAAACCCATCATTCATCGAGGCTTACCACACCCTATTTTCAGGCTGTGGTATACATTTTCTCAATGAGTCTACTAACATCCCACGGTCAGACTATAACCGAGGATATTGTCTTTTTGCATTCAATTTGACGCTCGATCTAGCTGCTAATTCGGCTATGCATTGGAATCTCGTAAAACATGGTAGTGTACGTATAGAAGTGAAATTTGATCAGGCTCTCACATCAACTATAAACTGTATACTTTATGCTGAGTACGTACACGTTCTCGAAATCGATTCAAGTCGACAAATCATAGCTGACTTTAACGCATGAGTGGTGGGGGGAGTCTACAAAAAGAGGCTACGGAGTGTACAATGCTGTCAGTATTCGTTAAAATACTTTCGAGATTAGTCTGAATCATGGATTATGATTCACGGCTTAAGAGACTGGAATAACCATTTTTTCCCAAAAGAAATTGCTATAGTTAATTTAACGAGAGAAAGATCTCTTGGACACTGGGTTATTAAATCGCCACACGAATTTGATAAACGGCCCGAGGAAATAAAACAGAGTAATCAGTATACTTCTCATTTTATTCATGGTCTACAGTGGACCATGAATAAAATGAGAAGTGATAGAAGGAGAACAACAGTTGAACAAGTACTCTGCAGCTGCGGGAATCAGCTAAAAGAGCATCGAGAATCTACGCGTGTGGGGCAGATAAAGTAAAATGTCTTGAATCTGTCATGGCGCAAGAAATTGTGAACCTGGAAACAATATATTCACCAAGTTTTGACGAATTGAGGAGAAAATAAAAATGTATATTTACGTGTATATCACATAGTTCACAGTTTGGTATTAAAAGGAGTGTATTGAGTTTAAATCAAGCATACTTATTACGTCGGTGGTTGCGCACAGTGCTTAAACAGATCTCACTTAACGCAAGTATATCAGAAGAATTTACAGAAAACGACAATAATAGACTTTACAAAGAGCTGGAAAAATAAAAACATACAAGTAAGCAAACCATTTTGGAAGAGTCAATTAGAAGAAGAATCACAAGCTGTAAATACGTTTTTGGGATTGACGAGGTAGATTCTAAAACTGACGACGACCACGAGAGTGACGAGACGTATGTGCTAGAGAAAAATGAACACTCGTCAAATCATGAGGACACTCGCAAGTATAAATGCTAAAACAGTCGGAGTGTATGCGGCAGAACAAATCCCTAATTTACTAGCGCGACAATGGTCACGGAACATATTTCGATAGCTATGGACTCCCCCCAGTATCAGCACAGCATCTCGATCGTCTCAGACGAAACTGCGTGTGCTATGACTGGAACCAAAAGACAATGCAAAGCCTGGATTCACAAGTTTGCGACCAATATTGTATTATGTTTCTTCATCATATGTGCAGGAATCGTAATTTACGCTCGTTTTGCAGTAAGTTTTCTAAAGATTTGAGAAAAAACGATAATCTGGTGAAAAAGTTTTATTCAATGATTGTAAAAAATAAGAATAAACGCGTAAATACATTTGCTAGTGATCGTTCACTGGGTTCTAGTTTATGTAATCAATCATGTATGTCAAAAATATATTATACTTATTAAATTTGTATCCTATGTTTTTTAAAATTTATTTAACAAAAAATGAATAAATAAATCTCAGTTAAAAATGTGTACTTTTGTTAAAACTTACCTCCCCTCCATTGAATACATATGTATACACAGGCGTACTCAAAAGTAATTTGTAGCTCCGTTATCGTAATATTATATAGTTATATAATAGACAGTATTGTAGAGAGAGAGAGAGAGAGAGAGAGAGAGAGAGAGAGAGAGAGAGAGAATATTAAACTTAATCTGTGAAATGCAATATGTCTAGACATTCCAAGTAATATTACTTTACGTATGGATATGTGTAATATAATACAATCTCTCACAGCGTGTGTGTGAGCTAAGATATTTTCGGGAATATCCCCTACTATCGATATACAATAACCGTCATTGTACAAAGAAATATTGATACAAAGGCGCAAGTGTTCTGTTATGTTTAAATATTTTTATTTCATAAGTTAAGTTGTCGTAGTTAAAACACTCCCCGCCACGACTATTACGTAACCCATTCTGAATGGAGGGGGTTAGAGTTTTGCATTCTATATAAACCGCTTGCGCAGCGCATGGCCATCTCAGTTCTCTATTAAAAAGCATCAGAGCAGTGTCGTTGTGTGCACAGAAAGTTTTTAGTTTTGAAATAGCTGAACAAGTAGTTGAAAAACGCGAAGGTTGTGCGTCTGTTAGAGACACCAGTCTCCCCAACTTATTACTGAGTACGACCTACGCATTGAACAAGTCAAATTCGAAGAGAGTGACTGTTGGTCTGACATACGATAAGGGAGAGTGTCACGATCTCATATTCCAAACGTCCTACAATTCCAAATCAGTGCTGATCGAGGAGAAACCAGTGTTCAGCAGCTAATGAAAGAGAAAAAAAAGAGAGAGAAACGTCTAGAAGAAAAAAGAGAGAGATTTTCTTCATAGTATACCTGTCTGCAGCAAGTGACATTCGAGGGTTTAAAACAAGTATCACCGATTATAAATGAGCATCTAGAATAGCTTGAAGAGTATTCTAGTAAAGCTACTCGTATTTACAATCTTATAGTGGAATATATGGAAAAAGTTGGTGCTCAAGAACCAGAAAAGTTTAATAAAATATATAAAAACCCTAGCGGTTTCGAAAAATATTATGCTCTTTATAGCAACGATATTAATAATTATATTGCTAAAAAAATGTTAAACAATATAGAACAGAAAATATTTGATATCATAATGTTAGAAATAAGCGGATATTTCTTGTCGCATGTATATCGCACTATGGAGACTAACTATTACATGCAACAAAATAATACTGTAAATAAAATGGAAAATCAATAAAATATAATCATTATAATTAAATATATATTCATTTATTTCAATAACCGTACTTACCAATCCTACCAATAATTTTTCACACAAGCGTCTTCTTATATATATGAGGAAAACATTATTAGCCTAGTAAACGTCTGTTATGGAGTAGTAGAAAAAAGATCGCAAAAAAGTAGTAACAAATATATAGGTCACTGACCTGTCTCACAACAGGCCCGCCCATTGGGAGCACATTTGAGGGTGCCCGAATTTGTTATGCTGAAAAAAAATTTCGTACAACTCTGAGGGTCTGTGACTTCTTTGTATACAGAATCCCTACAGCTACTATTTACGTAAATAAAAAACTTATTAGTTTTGTCTTAAGTACTTGTTTATATAAACACCCCATTAAGCTACTGTATGTTTATATAAACAAACACTTAAGATTAGGGTAATGAACTACTGATCTACTAACCCTTTTGCAAAATGGCCGCCATTGACCGAATTCAAGATGGCCGCCGTTTATTTACGTCTCCCCATACCAGTCCACTTACTACTAATATAGTCTTCATACCCATGGCTAAAATAAATGTTTTTTGTAAAAAATAATTATTAATAAGAATGAAACTTCAGGATCGATCATTATTTATCGGTAGCTCTAAAATTCACGTATGAGCCTTTTTGACAATTAATTGAATAAATCTGTGTCCAGAAGGTTATTATCTCAATTTTAAAAATGTAAAAAACTGACTTCTGCAATAACTTCTGTGCCCTTTCTACTTTTGTAATTTAAAGTTATGACGATTTTGTTAAAAAAAAATTAAACTTTTCAATTTAAGGAGGCTGCCCCGACTTCTCACAAAATTCATATTTACAATTAGCTTACATATTAAACACGAGATTCTTTTAGAAAACTAGACGTACGTACTAACCTTTAGGTACATATTAAAGGATACAAAGAATTTGAATATGTAAAAAAATCTCTATATAAACGACTGTTTTCAAAAGCTATTTTAATTCCATATCAAAATAAGGCTATATTATCTTATCTGTTAATATATTTTCGTAGGCTTGTAATGAAGCAGTTACATTGAATTGATTTACAGTCATAATTTTAGAGCTGTAAGGTTTTAAATATTTAAAATAATGTGTAAATAAAAATTTCTGAAATCTATCAAAAAAAACCTTTCCAAAAAAGGTATAAAACAGGCAAGCATGCTTTTTTACCAAACCTCATTAATATTGTTGAATAATAAAAGTAAATAATAAAATACTCTTACACTACCTTTAATTGCTAATATTCTACTGTCACTTTTTTAAATAAATAATCGTTTTCAATTAAATACAATCAATTCTTTGTTTATTTCGATAATTTTTACATTTCTAATGGCCAATTTAAACTAAAGAAAGTTGTGAAATCAATTCAGAAACTGTTAAGTATTCTTTTTGTCTTAATAAATTTACATAATTATTAATTGTCTATTTAAATTCATTTAATTAATTAGTAATTATTAATTTATAGAGTTCATCGATTATCTCATCACGAATCTGCCGCGCAGTTTTTTTGGTTGGTTACATCGCATTTTGCACATTAGATGGAAGTCGAACTTTCTGCTCCCACTAGTACTTTTACATTTCTCTCAATACAGGAACCTTTGTAACGTTAAGACTTTCCCCCGGATGGTCGAGTATACCAGGGTGTTTAGGGAAGGGGTGAACTCGTGAATAAATGGTACAACTGTTTATGAAAAGTAATAAAAAATAAAGTATTTATTCCATAGATGGTGGTGGAGGACATTTAGAGATGTCTGAAACAAAGTAAAAATATGATGAGTTGTAATTATCGGCGATTCTCAGTTTAGTTTTACAATTATGCGTCTAGTACGCGATTCTGACGAGCTATTCCAGCGTGAATAGGTTATATGTACTCGGGCGAGGCTTCTATACATG
>UELV01169418.1:0-10432 GCA_900490015.1 Megastigmus stigmatizans | reverse complement strand
GTCTTTGGACTTCGAGTATTTCAATTTCGACTTGATTTGCTTGAATTTAGGACGCGTCATTGCCGAAGACACTACTCCGCACGATAAAAAAGGATCGGTTGACCAATAATCTCTTTGAGACTTTCTTTTATTGAAAGAACTCATTATGATGATTCCTATAAACGTATTCAAATCGATCAATGATAAATCGAAACCATTTTCCTTACAAGCATCGATGATGTATTCTTTCATTTCATTTGAGAAAAACGTTTCAATTAGTTCTACTGGCTCGCTTGTTCGAATTTTACGCTTTTCAGATGCAGACGATAGTATTTCATTTTCAATATTGTCGGAATACTTCTTTTCACCATTGATCCATTGAAATTCATGATCTTTTTCTAGCTTAGCCTGATCTGTCTCGTAACTCTTTGAAGCTCTGCTATAAGTGACACTAGGTAAGTTTTCGTCTTGGTCAGAATCAGAATCAGAATAAGAATCGTCTGAAGGACCAGAATGATCTGGATTTGGTATTAGAACAGTTCCGTCATCTTCAGAGGTACATGCTTCATCACCAGAATCAGGAGAAACGGCACGTCTCGGTCGTTTTTGTGACATTACGTAGGTAAATATCGCAAATAATCGAGTTTTGGTTTGACGTAGTTGATTTATATGATTCAAAAAAATTTGCGTCAAGATTGATCTGATATAGAAGATTGTGCATAATTACGCCCTAACAAAGCGTATGTAATATATATTACAAACGTAAAAAGAGCGTAAAATTGTTTGAACGAAATATTCCGAAAAATATTTTATGGAAGAAACTCCTCAAAGCGTAAAACGATTCTCGCACATCATCTATCTTGGTCTCATTTCGCCGACATGATCAAGTTTTAGAACTGTAGTTCGAAAAGGACAATTTTATTGATGATTCATTCAATCTTCAAAAAGTTTTATAAAAGTTTGGAAGGAATACATATTCAGCCTATGTGTCTATCTTCAGGCTATGTGTCTAGAGGTAGGTGGTGAGCTGGCCATGTACGATACGCTCAAGCGTCTTGGAGATTTCTGGAAGTAACGCGATCGGCCTTGTGTCCTAGGGCGAGGCCAACGCATTTCTTTTGGCTTTCGGAGAGACTAGGGTACACTTCCAGTCATCAGGGAAAACAGCTTTAGAGAGACAGTTGTCGAAAAGAGCCGCGATATCTGCACGACATGAAGGAAAGGCGACATTCAGCATCGCGACCGAGAAACCATCAACATCTGTGCCCTTTGAAGTCACCGAGAGTATGGCCCGTTCCGTGTCGCGACCCGTGACCGGCGCGAAGTCGAAGCTACAGCCCATCGGGATCCGTGAGGGACGCAAGAGCGCGAACTCGAAATCGCGCTCTAATATTGGGGGAGAATCTCGGCTGATGGACGCAAAATCAGTGTTGAATTCATCACAAGTGATATGTGAAAGGGGAGATGGAAGGTCGGGATTTGAAACTCTCAAGTGACGGAGCGCGCGTTATTTTGCTTTGGCGTCAGGCGCCGAGACTAGCTTGTCAGCGATGCAGCGGTTCTTCGCAGTAACCAGCATGTTTGAGACGCGTGAGCAGAGGGCTTTGTAGGTGGCGAATTCACGGCTGGTCGATAGGCTGTGTCGCGCTGTTGCATGAGCGATGGGGCGGCCAGCGTGACCCAGGGCTTATGCTTAGAGGAGACCGTGAGGGCTCGCATGGGTGCGTTGGCATCATTAGCCGAAATAAGGGCAGCGTTTAAATTCCGAGTTGCGGTGTTTACATCAGCGGTTTGAGTGCGTAGGATAGGGCCGACTTCCGGAACGGCTAAGAGAAACCTATCGTTTGTACGCGGTAGGGCACCGGTAGCGGCAAGATTCCGCCGCACGTCGGCCGGAAGGTCGAGCACACTGATGTGCACGAGGTTTCGGGAGTGAACTACTTTTTCTGCCGGTGGCGGCTTAGAACAGCGCACGACGAGCTTGATTATATCGTGGCCCGCAAGAAAGAGCGACTTGGATTTCTTAGATTTCTTGGATTTCTTAGATTTCTTAGAGATTCAGCTATGTGCTCGACGGAGGATCGCTTGGGCTCCGACTGCACTAAATGAAGCGAGTGCGAGTCGATGTGGTTCGAGAGGTAGACCGAAACAGCATTCCGGATGCACATAATTATATTGAAGTCGCCAGTGAGGACGGTATAAGGGTAATGCTGCATGGGAGATAGGCAGCTAAAGAAATTTGTAGGATATGATGTGGAGGGTCAGCGGTAGACGACAGCTAATAGAAGTTTAAAGGTGTTACGTTTTATTTCGCATATAAAGAACTCGGGAGTGTTGTCGAATATGGCGTCCGATTGAGCGCAATGTTAAAGTGGCTCTTTACGTATATACCAACGCCGCCGCCCTCTTGTCCTTCCTATCGACTCTATAAAAGCTAATGCCGTCGTGCGCAAGGTGGGAGTCGGTCATACACTGCTCCAGAAATGTTTTTGAGATCGCGAGCGCGTCGAAATTTCGCCTGTCGCAAGCCTCCTCAAGCAAAGCGAAATATATATGAGTGGAAAGGGGATTGACGTTGATATACCCTATATTAAAGTTTTCAGCTCTGTGTGCACGGTAGTGCATACGGGATCTCAGCGTTACTCCGTCGGGCCAGAATTTGGCTGGAGAGCGGCGAAATCCTCGTGCGAGTGAATCGGAATTGGTGACGCGGGAGAGTCACGCGTTGCTCTCATACACACTACTAGATTTCGCACGATCGGGCGCGCATAATGTAAGCGTTTAACCTCGGAAAGAACTTTTCAGAGCAGATGTAGATAGGCCTAGGCCATAGCGCATTAATAAAAATCTTCATGTCGCCGCCCACACCGAATATCTCCCCTGCACCAGTTTTGGACAACGCTCCGGTTTTGGTGAGCACCAAATCACGTGTAATCGGCGAAGTAAACTCTACTACCATTGAGAAAGAAGGAATGGGTATGCTGAGAGGAGTCGCCAGTGGAGGTTGGTGTCGGTTGCCAGATAAGATATGGCTCTTGGTTTCTTGTTGAATTGGGCGCATTATGCGGCCATAAACGAACACTCAAGATATTATTGGAGAGAACGGCGAGGTCCAATACTGTGAGAACAGCGTTGGCGGCTTGGGCCATGGATGCACGCAGTGGTGACGGTACCCCCGATATAATGACCTCACACCGATCAGTCTCTGTTGCCGCACATGGAATGCATGGCTGACTTTGGACGCGCATTTCTCTCAGTTGCTCGACCTCTGAACGCAGGGCGGTATTCGCAACCTCTAGTGAGCATATACGCTCGGAGTGGTCATTTAGACAAGTGTGCAGGCTATCGAAGTGACTGGCAAAGGAATCCAGGCGCATGTAAACAGCTGCATTATTCGCGCTCATTAACGTAAAAAATGTCGCAAATTCTGCGATGTCGTCAGAGTCTCCCAGCCCTGCGGTAATTCTGTTATTTTCGCTAGTAAGATTTCGCCGTGGCAGTCTGGATGAACTTTGGGCTCGGGTGTGTTCAATGACAGGCTCTCTGTAGAGCTAGGGAAGGCGCCTCCGCATTAGAACCTCCAAGAGACTCAAAATCCATCAATCTCGCTCTATCATACGCAGAGGCCCACGATAAGCCAATGCTGCCAGCGTTCCTTAGCTGAGTATTGGTTTCACTCAAACCAACCGCTTGAAGCCCGTGAAGTGTATCTCGAAAGAAGCGCGCACAGCAACTGTGGAATGGATGGAAAATTCTACGGCACGCGTCGCAATAATTTTTCTTATATACTATTTTCCTACGGCACTGTTTGCAATCATTCATGTGCAATCTATGTTATTAAAATTAATATTAGAAGATTAAATTTAGAAATGAAGTAAAACTAAAAGATTGATTGCTGCCACATAAAAGGCCTAAGGGAGATCGTCCTATACTCACACGCACACTCACACGTACGATTCTGATTTACAGAAATTCTGTAGGTGAACCAAAATAAATTTTACCTAAGCAATTTTACACGCACACTCATACGTACGATTCTGATTTACAGAAATTCTGTAGGTGAACCAAAATAAATTTTACCTAAGAGATGGCCTGAAAACTCGTTGACATGTAAAGCGCTCCATACACTCACGCAAAATCACCAAAGCACAAGATATAAATATAATTCCGCTGCATGCGTTACAACAATTTTTCTTATATATAATATCCTTACAGCACTGTTTGAATTATTCGTGTGGTATTAAAATTAATTTTGATATGAGATAAGAATTGATTAAGAATAGATTTAAAAATAAGTTAAAACTAAACCATCGGTAGCTACCGCATAAAAAACCTAAGGGAGATCGACCTTTGCTCACACGCACACTCAAACGCACGTTTTTAAATTATAGAAATGCCACACGAAAACTAAAATAAATTTTGCTTACGAGATCGTCTGAAAACTCGCTCATATGCATAGAACACCAGACACTCATGCGAGAGAGAGGAGAGAGAGAGAGAAAGAGAGAGAGAGAGAGAGAGAGAGCACCAGAGATTGAGAGAGAGAATAGAATAGAATAGAATAGAATAATGATTTATTTGGACCGGGAGGTGTGACCCCATTTGGTCCTTCAGCAATGTACATATGCAAACATTGCGTGCATTTCGATAATTATTACAAGATAACAACAAAAATAAATCTTTAGAAAAAAACAAAAACTGATAAAATATAATATGATAAAAATAAAAAACAATGATAAAAGATAAAAATATAGATAAAAATGAAAATGAATATAAAAATAAAAATAAAAATAAAAGTTTCTCGTAGAGTAAAGCATAACGAATGCATAAGGTATAAAAGAAAATAAATTTAAAAAAATAAAAAGGAAAAATAATATTGGTTTGAAATTGAATGATTTTAAATAATTTGATTTCGGAGTTTCTTCGCTATGATCTACAGGCTCCAGGTGACGATGATGGTGGAAAGGCAGTAATTATAGAGTCTGTAGCAGTAGTCACGTTCATCCATTCGGTTTCATGCCCTCCAGCCGCACTCGGGAGTCCCAGTCCGCTCTGTCTCTGGTAGAAAGCGTCAAGAAAAGGCCAGAATTCAGGCTCGCCACATAATCCGGCGTGATGTGTAATGGACCCAGCGAGTTGAGGAGATTTCACGCTGTTATGTAGAACGAGCGTCGCAGGGCCTCTATCCTCGGCGTGCTGTAGAAGAGATGACGGGGCGGGAGGCGACTGGAGGAGCGCGCACTCACGTGGACGCTCATACACCAAAAGTTGACAGCGAGATAGGCTTTGTTGCGATGGGCCAAGATGTTGAACTCCAGCGACCCTATGAAGAACTCGCGGCATTTGGCTGCAGAGAGCTAGCCGAGGCTAATGCGATGCGGAGTGACATGTCCCATCCGGGGGATACTGCCGCATACGAAGCGCACATGCGCATTAAGAGCACATTGAATCTTGATGCTGCTAGTCTTGTCAAGATCGTGGTAGACAGCCCACACATAGTCAAAATGCGGAAAGATTAAACTCTCAACCAAGTTCTACTTCATAGGAATAGAAAGGGCGTGTTTATAGAATTTGTGGGTACGAAGAAAACAGTAGACACGACATAGAACTCGGTTCACGTGCGGTTTCCAGTTAACAGTGTGGGTATTCATGACACCAAGATTCTTTAAACGGGAGGCGTATGGGATAGAGACCCCGAGAAGAGAGACTTTGGGAATGATGTCAAGGTCGAAGCGAGAAATGAAAGCCTCACTGCCACGGAGCATCACCTGCGTCTTCCCGAGGTTGAGAGATAGACCATTGCCAGCGGCCCGGGCGGCCACTGCCTCTACTTCACGAGTGATTGTTGCGATCCCTTCCTGGAGGTCGGCGGCATAGAAGGAATGGTATATCTGGGTGTCGTTGGCGAAGATCATATGCCGTGCAACGCTGAGAACGGAGTGTAAGTCGTTTATGAAAACGATGAAGAGGAGTGGTCCAAGGACGCTCCCCTGAGGGACACCGGCCATAACCCTTACCCATTCTGAGGTCGAGCCACCATCGTTTACCACTGCCTGTAGTCGATCGTGAAGATAGGCGTAAAACCAGGCTAGAGAAGCATCTGAACACATGAGGAGTTTCTGCTTTTGAAACAAGAGGCCGTGGGGGACTGAGTCGAATGCCTTCGAAAAAGCGAACAGAACAAGCGCAGTAATCATGCACTTGTCGATCGCAGAGCGAATATCGTCCAGTACCCCCAGCAGGGCCGACTAGATGCTGTACGCCCGGCAAAAACCAGCCTGACGTGAATCTAGAAGACCAGACCACTCGAGGTGGCGGGAAAGCTGGTCGTGCGCCACATGCTCGAGCGCCTCAGAGATCTCACAAAGTAGTGCAATCGGTCTTGTGTCAGACATAGATGACATAGTAGCTTTTTTCGCCATGGGAGAGAGAAAGGCTCGCTGCCAAAGGTCGGGAAAGTTGGCGTTGCTCAGCGAATAATTAAAAAGAGCTGTGATGGGAGATACAAGGGTGGGAGCCACCATTTTGAGCATTTCCGCTGAGACGCCGACCGTGCCCGAGGCCTTGGTGGTGGACCTACCGATGGCGAGAGAGACTTCACGCTGTGAAACTGGCGTGAATCTGAACAGCTGGTCAGCAAGGGCAATAGGCGACGCCAGCGAAAGCCTCTTGAGAATACGCAGGCGTAGTGCCTGTTTAGGTCCGAGCCTGAGAAGTATACGAAGGGCGAAGCTCGAGGGGTGCTCGAGACGCCCATCCGTCGAAGCTCGCGCTATTTAGTCAAACCTATCGAGGTCGGAGAGTAAGCCCGAGCATCTGGCCACGCGATAGAGCCTGTCGTGCTCACGCATGAGGAGCCGGATGTCGTGAGGTACCCACAGCTTGCGCGAGCTTGAGAGAGACACAGGACGAAGAGGGGCAACCTCGTCAAAAGAGGCCACGATGCGGTATGTGAGAGTAGAGGTGAGTGAGTTTGCAAGAGAGACTGGAAACTGGTGAGAGGGCGCGTGATGCGGTAGCTTAGTAGATATGTACTAGATCGGGTTAGCCAAGAAACGTAAGTCGAAGTATGTGTGTAGGCTGCCGGCTAGGCGACCGGGAGTAAGCGTGCGCAGAGAGCGCGTAAAGATGGTTTTGCAGACTTTTTTGTGGTATTGAAAGCTTAAACGAAAGAAAAGTAACTTCGAAAAGGAGAGCGGTGTGCTCTAGAGAGAGCTCTAGTACAAGGTACTCCGGTGAGTTAACGAAGGTGTTCGATGAGCGAGCCAGGATTTTAATCATAAAGATGTCTCTAATATAGGTGCCCACGCCCCCACCCTCTTTTCCGGTCCTGTCATGGCGGAAAAATGATACCCGGGCAGTTGGATAATCGAGCCGGCGTCTTGCTGGGTGAAAAAAGTCTCAGTCACAGCTAGGACGTCAACGGGGTGAGAAGTGATGTGAGACTCGACCAGTGAAAAGTGTGATTTTAGTCGATTCCCATTTATGTGTGCAACTAAAAGTTGCGTTGAGTTTCTCGGCGAACCATGCGACCTTCAGTCTGTGTGGGGGGGGGGGAGGCGAGAGAGACGCCAAATCGGCGGTGGAGTAAATAGGGATGAGTGGGCCTGTAGGCGAGGCCCGCGCGCAGACCGTCAGGGCACAGACCATCGTTCTCGCGTAATTGAGGCGCTTTTATTCCTGCAGGGCCCGGCTAAGAAGCTGGTGGACCTCCTTTGGCCAAAGTTCGCATATAAAAAGCTGCGCCGGGCTGCCGGAACCCAGAATCGAGTTGCAGCTGAGAATTTTTAGCTATGAAGAGCGCGACAGGACCAAGTCACGATTCTGAGGCGAGACAAGCCTGATGACGAGCGCGCGGGTGCCGTGCGTCGGCGCAGAGCCAGAGGAGGCGGCGGCAGATAGAAGCACGCGGGCACCAGCCGGGAGCCATTCACGCGTCTCGGCAGTCGAGCCTACGAGGAGTGGCAGCTAGAGCGCAGCGAAAACGCGCGCGATGATGAGGTGCGGATCCGTCATTTCGTTTGGGATACCGGAGAGAAGGATCTCGCAGGTATCCAAACCTTCTCTACCTCTAAAGCGAGCAGGCCCGCTCATTGCTGGATTGACCTCGACAGCCACGACTCGCTCGGTGAGATCGCTTATGGCTCTGATCGATTCACCGTACGATGCGCGGAGATCAAGAATCTCGGTCTCGAGCGTCTGGACGCTCGACTGGAGTATCTGGACGGTCGACTGAAGTATCTGGATACTCGACTGGAGGGTGCGAATGTCCGATTTGAAAGTCGCGACGTCATTCTGTATTGAAGAGAGTTTAGAGTCCTGGCTGACCGCCCATGCGGCGAACCAGACTGGTGCGTTCCCGGACATCGCATTCGAAACAGAGGGTGGTGAAACAGGGCTAGAAGGTGGGCTGCCGGAGTCTGATGAGTCAGAGCAGGAGCGAAGAAGCTTGGCGACCTGCTCCTGAGATGGCGAAAGGGGCGAGGACTGGTGTTTGGATTCGCTGTTCGTTGGAAACGCTGTTGGCAACGGGTGTGGCCTCAGGCTCGATGATGGCTGACGAGACAGGACCACCGGAGGCTCGTGCGGGGCCAAGTGCGGGCGGGAGCCGATCCGTGGGCGCGCTCTGCTGTGGTGCAGGTGACGGAGTGCAGCGCACTTCACAAGATGATACAAACCATGCTATGTCGCAACAGGACACGTGCAAAAGGTTGCTGCAGACGATGCAAGGGACCACCGGCCCAGACTTGCGGGACACCTCTTCGGAGCAGATCGGATACATATACCTCGTCATGTACCGCGAAGAGGCGGAACTCCTAGTACCATCTGGTGCGAGCGATGTGAGGCTGACCCAGGGGTCAGTCGGGCAAGAAGATTTTCCGGGAAGCTTCACGGAAAAGGCACAAGGTGACTGGTGTCTGAAGGTGGCCACAAACGGCGATGGCAGTGGTCCCAACTGACCGGGCCGAAAATCGATACTTGCGGGTTCGCCAAACAATTAAATTCGCTCGCGGAAATTTCGCAACCACGAAGGAAATCTAACCTCAACGGTTTGCAGAAATATTGCAAGTAATAACTCACTCGAGATAAGTTGAGCACAGCCTTACAAGCAGCACCAGCATAGGCGAGCGGTCCAAGGATGACGTGAGGGGACGCACGTCCGAGTTCGGACCGTAGCAATCATAGATGTGCGTAAGAAATGCTGAGCTGCCGAACCAGTCAACGGTCAGGACAGCCAGAGAGAGAGAGAGAGAGAGAGAGAGAGAGAGAGAGAGAGAGAGAAAGAGAGAAAGAGAGATTAAAAGGGACAGATCGCGAGAAAGCGAGAGAGCGAGACAGAGACAGAGACAGAGAGATACCGAGAGAGAAGGAGAGAGACAGAGATAGAACAGAATAGAATAGAATATAGTTTATTGAGACCAGGGAAAGCATGATAAGTACATTTTATAAGAGTGATGTAACTCTGAGCATAATAATAACAATAATAAAAATAATAATAATAAAGTAAAAATAAAAATGCTCATTTGAAATAATGGCTGAATAAAAAGAAAAAGATATTAAAAGATGAAAAACAGTGATTAAAATAGCTAATGAGATATATATATATATATATATATAAATTTATTTGCAATTTAAAATTACAAAAGCATTAAAATATATACAAATTAAAATACAAAATAATACAATATAATACAATATTGCACACAATTTTCAATTTGAGATATCACAGTCGGTTTTTTAAGAGAGAGAGAGAGAGAGAGAGAGATATTTGTTTATTTGTAAATATTTAACAAAAAGTATAACACATATAATCACACATATTTTCCTTTCAAATTACAATAAAATTACATCAAGTCGAGATTATTATTGCACTTACGATGATATCACAGATTTGCTTACTCAGATAAACGAAACTATTTACAAATCAGTCTTAAAATATTGCACAAACCTATTACTAATATCACAGCGCGTCACATAAAATACAAACAAATAGTTACAAAATCAGCCGATATCTATCATATAACAATACATTTAAAAATAAAAGTAAATCGTTCACTCTACTCAGTCATTTATCGACACACTCACGCTAATAAATACACTCACACTTTAAAATCTATGTATAGGGCACAAAACGAAATAAGTTAACATACAGCTCATTCGATTGCCCTAGAGCGACGTGTAAGTCATTCAATTTATAACTAAAACTTATGCTTATTACGGAATCAGGTCACAGGTTTCGTCCCTGGATGACTAGGCATCAAGGTCGAGAAGATGTTTAAGCACCGCCGTCTTGAATCCGCGCAAAGATGGAATGTTGCGCAGACTGGCTGGGAGAGAGTTCCAGAAGCGCGAACAATGGACTTGGAAAGATCTCATACCAGTTTCCGTGCACACTCCCGCCACCGAGAGTTCTTGTGCATCACCCCTGCTAGTGCACCTGGGCTGGTGTTTA
>UELV01169289.1:0-14151 GCA_900490015.1 Megastigmus stigmatizans | reverse complement strand
ATGGTATAAAAACTCGAGCATGGGGGCATTTTAAAATAAAGTAATTGTTTACTATCACATTAAAGTATGAATGAGAAAAAATCATTTTACACTAAATTAGTCATGATTTATTTTAGATCAGAGGGTGATAAGTCACAGCAAATTAAACACATACATTTTCAAGAGAAAGCAATAATTCATAAAATGTATACGTGGACATATGCAAATAGATGTGCCCGTCAAAGAGAATGAGAGCAAGTTGCAAGGGATCGAGAACGTTTTAAATTAAGAATAAAAAGAATAGAAAAAATTCTTGATCCAGTACTTCTGAAAAGAATACAAAATGTATAAAAAATAATACTTGTAAGAATTATGTGTAAAATAAAAAACAATGTTCATTTTTTTTTAATTTTGTGTTTATTTATTTCATATTTCTTTACATGTCAGCCTTACTTATCCAATTATTATGAAAATTATCAAATCCTAACCATTTTACATAGTAATTATTCCCGCGTTTTCTTACAATTTTTTCTACTAAATAAATGTCTGGACACTTAGTCTTGAGAAGCTCGTCTTCGTAAAATCCTCCTGCTATTGGCTGATTCTGATAATCGTTTAAATGATAAGTATACGGAACTGTTCGATTTACTCGATCGATAGTAAAGATTTCTGTAGACCAATTAGGTGTATAACCTTTTTCAAAAATTTGCTTATTTTTGCTGACATGAACTTTATCATTGACCTTAAATTTTGAACGTTTAAATAAAGGTCTTCGAGGCTTACTTGCAGTCAGACGATCAAGTATTCGAGACACTTTCGCAGTAGTTACATCAACAGGTTTCATACCAATCGATCGATGATAAGTCTTGTTATACTCTGCTATTAAATCAGGTAATATATTCAACCATTTATAATTTCCATTTTAACTAAATAACTTCCACATTATATTTTTAAGTGTACGATTGAAACGTTCACATATTGCGTCTTTTAGATTGCTATAAGTGGAGTATAAATGAATTTTATGACGTTGCATAAGATTATCAAAATCTTTATTATAAAATTCTTTACCGCGATCAGTTTGTAAATTTTTTGGTATTCGACCACTTTTTAAAATTGATTCCATAGCCTTAGCTACATCTTTTCCAGTTTTTTGCTTTACTGGAACAGCCCATGCAAACTTTGATAGATTGTCGATAACTGTAAGAAGATATCTAAATCCCTTATTCTGCTGTGAGTATGGTATCATTTCAACTAAATCTGCTTGCCAAGTTTCATTAAGGTCGCGAATATCAAATGTTCTACGTAAATAATTACGTCGAGCGGGTTTATGAAATTCTTCAACCAAATATTTTCATTGATTCATGTTTTTTAAAATCTTTTATATCCTTTTTGTCCTCGTAATGAGTAAGTATTGGTGGAGAACTGCTCACTATACTGTTTCCACTGAGAGTTTGATGATTTCTTATCTTCATTTAACCTTTTATATCCTTTTTGCTCTGGTAATGAATACGTATTGGTAGAGAACTTTTCACTATACTTTTCCCATTGAGATTTATTATTTCTAGAGGTTGGTGCTGCACTACTTCGTGACTGATCGATTTTATTCAGAGATTTTTTTAAGTAACAAATCACGTATAGCTTGTATATCTACTTCAAGTTTTCTCAATTTTTCATCAATTTCATCTCTATGAATATCGACTATTCATCTTAATATATCGTTAACTTTATTGTTTAGTTGTGATGTAATAATTTTCACACTGTCTATCTCAGTTTTTACAGTTATATGCAAAGTTTTCAAATTAACTGCGTCTTTTGAATCAATAGGCTCTGCAACGTTGCACAGTCTCCTATTCTCTAAACTGTATTGACCTTCAGTAGTAAGTTTATACCCAATAGGTCCTCGATTACCTTCAGAGTAACTTAAGTATCGTCCGAACAAGTCAACACTCATGTTTCGACTGAGCTTTCCACTGGTTGTTCACTATTATTTATATTTTCAACTCCCTCGCTGACCGTTACTCCAATCTCTTTTAGCTTATTTACTTTTCGATTTAAATTTCTCTCTCTTTTTAGAAGGTCATTGTAGAACTGAACAAGTTCTATAATATATAAGCTTGATTTGAAGCTTCTTGCGCTGCTTGTATTCTACTTTCAAGAGTTGAAATATTCGATTCAACATTCTTTAATTTTTCACTAATTTCACTATGCAGGATATTCGTACTGGTATTTATTTCATTGACTTCGTTTCTCAATGCATTAGTGATCTTAAAATTTTTTTCAAATTCATTTTGCGTAATTTTCTGTAAGATATTTAAATTTACACAGTCATTTAAGTCAGAGGCATCAGCTACATTACATAATCGCTTTGTTTCTATATCAAACTGTCCGTGCTCAGTAAGTTTGAATCCTAGACCTGGTGGTCCACGAGTCAAGTCCGAACTGATTAATAGTCATCCGAACACATCGATACTCATTGTGATAATGACGTGAAAATCTAAATAGAACTCTTAATAAATAATTTCTGCTTCACGGAGCTCTTCAATAACCGACTGAATTTCATTGACATGATTTTGATTACAACCGATGTTTTAGCCATAAGTAGTCTTAATCGACTAACGAGTTCATTCGGATAATCCCAATATATATAGTCCGTATACGCATGACGTCGAGCAACTTTGAAAGGAGGAGGTAATAAACCTGTACCACTTTTTGATCTTCTTTTAGGCTTATCTATGTTTACTATGTAATCATAGAATTTTTTTGTATTTTGTTCTCGTATGTCCTCGTTATCTCTATAATATTTTCTATGTGCACTGGTAAGTTTTACAATCTCAGCATAATTAGACTCATCCTTTTTAGTAATATCAGTGGTATTAGGCTCTTCTTTAAATAATAATTCAATTAATCCAGGAGACTGCTCATATTGTTTATTACCTACACTTATGAAATTATCCGTAAAATAAATAGGACTGTTACCCATTTTTAATGTCTTACTTTGCTTACGTACTCCAAACACTGTATCTAATGACCTCTTTTCGCTTCTTTCTAACATGGAAATGTACTTTGAAGATATATTTTTTTGTGGTGTGATATTATTCTCATTGATATTGCTTGCTTCTAATAATTCCTCATCCTCTTGCTTTGTAGGAACTTCATCTTTCACTTCTTCATGAATTTCACTATCATCATCATCATATTCTTCAAACGATTTAACTTCATCCTGATCATTTTCTTCCTTTTTCTTAGGTATAAGTAAATTTTTACTTTTAGTTTTACGTTTTTCTGTAACATCGACTAACTTTTCAAGCGGTTCAACAATTCGCTTAAATGCATTACTCATAATTTCTTTAGTATCCAATTTACTCAATTTTAATGTATTATATTTACGTCTGATGGCTTCTCGAGCCTTTTCCATTTGACGTAATACATCAATTTGCTTTTGAAATTCTGTTATGTAAATGGTTCGACATCTCACAACCAACTACTTGATTTATATTGATTATTCTACATTTATAATATATTGATCGAAACCTTTTCTGTATCTACCGTTATTAATATCATGGTCTTTGTCAATCACGAGGAAACCATGATTATCGTTCCAACATGATCCACATAAATCTTTGAAGCGTTGGTACAGCATGTCGGTATTAACATGATCATTATATATATGTTTTAGATTCATATCATCTTGACGAAAAATAATAAGTAGATTAACATGGTCTCATACTAAATGTTTCGTTACTTGGGCATATGACTGGCACAGATAAAAGCAGTCTACACACTTGTGCCTACCCATGCAATAAAAAGCTTTAACATTGTCTTGCTTTTCGCATGCGATGTCATCGAATATCATTGTAGAATTTTCCTGAGCTTTGTCTGGTGATATAACAAGATCATGCTCACTAAAAGGTAAGTAATTAACACCCTCAATCGGTTCAATCAGTGTCTTTAAAAATTGATATTTAGGTTGATTTAAGGATTTCGAGTAAACGTAAATGTTTTCAAATTTAAGACCATTTAGATGAGTGATGAGAGCCAGCAGTGCGTTAGTCTTACCACAGTTCGACGGTCCACAGAAAACTGCTCGTATATTGTCTGGCAAAAGCTCTCCGTGTCGTTTTTTCTTCTCACGACACTTTGACTCAGTCAACACATCAAAATTAGCGACTGGAAGTTTGAACGAGTGTTGTCTGAAATCCATCGCACATTGAATTCGAAACACAACTAATGAGAAAGTGTATAAAACCTCTATATTTATATATTTCAGAACAGTCGTATACGAACTACAGAGCAATCATGATCGTTCATGAAGGTCACGGTTTGATCAATAAGCTCATTAATAAACTACCTTTTGAAATACATATACCAGGCTATCAGTATTGCGGTCCAGGTACAAATCTATATAAACGATTAGCACGTGGTGATCCTGGCATTAATCCGTTAGACGCTGCATGTAAAGAGCACGATATCGCTTATTCGAAAAATCGTGAATATGTGAGTGCACGAAACATTGCAGATCGATTACTATAGGAAAAAGCTTGGCAACGTATTAAAGCTAACGATTCTAATTTGGGAGAAAAGGCAGCAGCTTACGCTGTGACAAACATCATGAAAGTGAAGTCTAAATTTGGAATGGGATTAAAAAATAAAAAGATTAAGATAAGTAAAACATTAACCTTGAAAAAAAAGTTGAAAAAATTGTTGACCTTGGAAAAGTTAATAAAAAATACTTCAAAATTAGCTGTGCCAAGCAATCACTCACGCATTGCTATAAAAACCATTTTACAAGCAGCTCGTACTGGTGTCAAAAAAAGCTGGTGGCAAACGTAATATAACTTTACCGCGAATACTACCTGTTCCAAAAGTAGGTGGTTTTCTCCCAGCTCTTATTCCAGTATTCGCAGGCCTCAGTGCAGTAGGTTCTTTGGCTGGTGGCGCTGCTGGTATTGCACAAGCTGTAAATAGAGCAAATACTGCAAAAAGGCAGTTAGAAGAACAAAAGCGACATAACCAAAAAATGGATGCTTTGACTCTTGGTAAAGGATTATACTTAAAACCTTATCAAAAAGGTTTCGGTATTGTTCTAGAGAAAAAAAAACGTGAATGTAGTAAAAAAAAAAGTTCGACGAGAGAAAAAAAGAAAAACTTTGTTGAAGTAAAGTTACCTAAACGACCTTTGACCGACTACGATTTACGAAAATTTGCTAAAAAATTACAAACTCCATATTTTCGTGGAGTATACATGCGAAACGCATTGCCAATTGATGGACCCTTACACAATGAATGTGCTATTATCAATTTAGATGATAATACTGGTCCTAGTACGCATTGGGTAGCATATCGAAAAAATGGTAAAAATGTACTTTACTTTGATAGTTTCGGTGATTTGCGACCACCTAAAGATCTAATTAATTACTTCAATATTGATCAAATCAGATATAACTATAAAAGTATATCAAGAATATAATACTTTTCCATGTGGACATCTATGTTTAAAATTTTTGAATAATTTACTAGATTATTCTGAAAATTATCACTTATATAAGGAGATGTGAGTCTATTAAATTATTAGTTTCACACATGCCATCAAGATGGTTGAATCTCTTACTCTTAGCTTATCAAGTTCTTCATCAGTGCTTGAAACTCACTATTATCCACCAATCGAGCTCGATCACACCAAATCCTATGTCCTTGGACTTGTTGAATTACTCACATTCAACTCTATACCAAATGTCGATCAAAGACAGAACAAATTTTACATGAATATCGAGGTGATTGAGATACCAACTGGCAGTTATGAGATAGAAGATATTGAACGCACTCTACAAGAAAGTCTTAAATCTAGAGAAATAAAAATTAATATAATGCCTAACAACAATACGTTACGCTGTGTGATAAATTACAGTCATCAAATCGATTTTCAGCCAATGGATTCTATTGGTCGATTACTAGGTTGTACACAACGTCTTTTACCACCCTATATAAATCATGTATCCGACATACCAGTATCCATTCTTAAAGTGAATGCTCTACGAGTCGAATGTAATATAACATCGGGAGCATACATCAATCAAAATAAAGTTCATACAATTGATGAATTTTTCCCAGCTGTACCACCGGGATACAAGATAATTGAGGTTCCAAAGCAAATTATATACTTACCCATATCTGTTAGAACCATTGACTACTTACAACTTCGTATTGTGGATCAAGACGGTGACCTTGTAAATCTTAGAGGAGAAGTAATCACTGTTAGATTACATATTAAAAAAGTTGTATAATGGGAATAGTTTATAATACAAAAGTGGGTGCCGGCTATATAAACATTCCATCATGTCATCAAGCAGTCAGTCGTCGACACACTACCAAAGGACTAACACGTCAGAAGATTCAGTTTCTGAAGAGTCTCGGATTGAAAATAAACGCAAACGTCGTCAAAAGAAAAAAAAATCAAAGAAAGATAAAGTAACTTGTATACTCATTTGCTGCTGTCATCTTAACAAAAAATATGTAAGAAAGTCTTAGTGTACAGACTCCAGTGGTCTTTGATGAATCCATCGCTCACTATGAGGTGCACGCACATCAACCGTACACTGCTCTTACTTTTAACAATAGCGATGAGATTCGTATCTCGATTCAACATCAAGATTTATGTCTTCTACCATCCAGAAGTTCATTACATATTTGTGGAAAAATTAAGAAAATAAATGGTCAAAACGTAACAGAAACGTCGCTCGTTAAAAATGCTATTTGTCATTTGTTCGACGAGATACGATATGAAATTAATGCTATTGAAATTGATAGATGTAAAAACGTTGGTGTGACTAGTCTCATGAAGGGTTATGTATCATTCAATTCAAATCAGAGCAAAGTCTTAGAGAATACTGGCTGGCTCGATGTTGATGAAACTACTAAAGTCATCGATGAAAATGGAAATTTTGATGTATCTATTCCACTATCCATGCTTCTAGGATTTGCAGAAGATTATCGTAAAATTGTGGTTAACGTCAAACATGAACTAATACTTGTACGATCAAGAAATGATTTAAATGCTATTGTACAAGCTGCTCCTGCTCAAGGTCAACAACATGAGCAATTTAAGATTCAACTAACTAGAATAGAGTGGCTCATGCCTTACGTTGTAACGTCTGACAGACATAAAATACAATTGTTCAATTATATTCAGAAGGATATACCGATTGCTATGAGTTTTCGATCGTGGAAACTTTATGAATATCCAATGCTGCCAGCTACGTCAAGACATATCTGGACAGTGAAAACGTCGAATCAACTGGAGAAACCAAGATTCGTCATTTTAGCATTTCAAACCAATAGAAAAGGTGTGGTTACAGCAAATGCTAGCCGATTCAATCATTGTAACATTACAAACGTGAAACTTTTTCTAAATTCACAGTACTATCCTTATGGAAATTTGAATCTTGATGTAACTCAAAATCAATTTTCTTTACTCTACGATATGTTTACACAATTTAAAAGTGCTTACTATCTCAACAAAGATCCTGCGCTCAGATCCGCTATTGAGTAGAACAAATTTCATCACTCACACACCTTTTATCGTCATTGACTGTTCCAAGCAAAATGAATCCCTGAAGCAAGCTGCTGTAGATGTCCGTCTGGAGTTTGAAACGAAGCAAAATATACCTGCATTAACTTGTGCTTATTGTTTAATATTACATGATCGTATAATTAAATATAATCCTATTAGCGGTGATGTGAAAAGAATTGTCTAAGTATTTAATTTTACATGTCTGTACTATAATTTTATTATGTTTTCTTAATAAATGATTTTAAAAATATTTTATATTGTTATTAATCATAATTATCTCTCCCAATACATCCGTTAAATAGTATACATACATAATATAAAACACTCACGACGAGCGGTCCACCCCAGCATGAAACGGTAGGCAGTTGATATCGACGGTCCCCGGGTCACGTCACAGCGCACCCGCGATGGATCATGCAGGGTTGATACATCGGCCACTCTATACGCACACATCTCTTCCTCTCTCTCTCTATCTCTCTCTCTCTATCTCTCTCTCTTTCAATAGTAAAATTAATAAATGAGTAGCGCCATTAGTGGTACAAAAACTGACCAAATACGCAGCGCTCCGAGAGGGGAAGAAGTTAACGTAAAAAAATATATAGCACCCTCCAGTGGTAAAAAAGTATATTCGCATAGTAAACAGCGCCACGTAGGTCGGTAAGCGGTAAAACTGAAAACTGTAAATGTCGATAAGTAAAGTAGTCGGTGTGTTACCAACTGTCGGTAAGGTAGGGATCAAAACTCAGATGGTGTGGCTTGGAAACCTCATAGTCCCTACTACTGTGGTGGTACTGGTGGCGACGGTGGTTGCGAACTCGCGTTCGCGGGCAACAATATCTCTCTCGAGAGCGGCGATGGTGGTGTTCACTCTCGCCAGCTCCTCTGCGACATCGTTGTCAGGGTGTGGACGCTTCCGCCCAAGTCTTCGTCGCAAGTGGTTCTATCCTGGTGTCTGGGTGGCCTTGGTGGCACGGTGACGAGGCGTCTGCGAGCCTCTGCCTCTTTGGTAGCGGCCCTTCACCTTTGTCCACTTGGCGTCTTTGGTCCTTCGTACTTTCCAGCACGAAATGTGCAGGCGGTGCCACTGCACCTTGTTGAATGCTCCGTCCTTTGTTTGGTTGGCTACATCGCAGCACGCCTTCCTCTCGGTTTGCGTACTCTTCGTGTGAGGATTCATATTGGAGTTAGAGGGTTGAGAGCGGGGCCTGCTTTTTAAAGCTTGGCGAGTAGCACCGCCGAAAGCTCGCGAAAGCACGTTGGAGTGGGGCTAGCGAGCGGCAGGCCAGCCGCCGATACTCTGTTTCTCTCTCGTGCCCGCCGATGCTGTGTCTCTCTTGCACCCCCTAGTGCTCTCTCCCGCACCTTCCCCCGCTGCTCGGCTACCGCGGTTTGTTTACATCGCACGGCCAACCTGACTCCGAAACGCCGGGTTTTAAGCCCTTTAAAATTTTAACATAGCGAGTTTTAAAAACTATGTATTTTAAAAATTCTTTTTGGTTTTTCTACCGTATCTTTTGCGTTTATTTTTTCGCACACTTTCGTCGTATTACCAGCACTATCTATTCTTGTTTTTTCTTACTTATTAATTAATTATTATACAGTAATTAATTATTATTTGTTTATTAAAATATTTAAATATACGTATATTATTATGCCAGATAAGCTATCAACCGTTGAATACACAAGGCGTACCACTGCTGCCGCCGCCGGCCGGATCACCAAACGTAACCACTCGCGAATTAAGAAACCCAGATAAGACAGAGAAGATAGACGATATAATCGATTTAGAGAAGATAGATAATAAGGAAAACTCGAAGAAAATAGATGATACAATTAGGTTAGAAAACTTAGAGAATACTCAGAGTATTGCAGCATCTGAACAAGTACCGCATCAAGAGGACAACATAACCTCCCTTGCAACAATTGAGGACACAGAATCCAATATGGGTGCGAAATGGCAATTACCCACATTTAGAGCAAGGAGGCCAGATTTGTGGTACCTCCAGGCGGAGGCCATGATCACAGCTCACAATATAATAGACGACAATCAAAAGTTCGCCCTAGTTATAGGAGCACTGGACGACACCACACTGAAAATTATTCAGGTCATCCTGAGAACGCCCCCAGAGGTAAATAAATACGGCTTCCTGAAAGAGTAAATTATAGCTCGGGTCGCAGAATCAGAAGAGAAACAATTATTAAAATTTCTCTCGGATATGAAACTCGACAATAGAAAGTCTTCACAGCTCTGAAGGGACAGGTTACAGCTAGCAAATGGTAATATATCTCAAGAAGTTTTGAAGCTAAAATGGTTGGCATCACTACCCAAACCCGCTCAGGATTGGCTTAGAATACAGGCTAGGACTACCAGCATGGAAGACACGCTGAAGAATGCAGACACACTGCTACCCTTATCGGCAGAAATATCTGCGGTGGGACCCTCAACAACCTCGCTCTATCAACTGGCAGCTCAGATATCTGGATTAGCCGCATCAGTAGCCAAGCTGCTACAGTGGCAGAGCACACAGATGGACAGGAATTCCCACCAACGCAGCACATTCCACAGAAACCGTTCCAGAACTCGGTCTAACTCAAGAGGAAGAAACCAACCTTCCACTACCTCGAACAGCTGGTGCTGGTACCATCGAAAATTCGCGAACAGATCAATGAGATGCGAACAACCATGCTCGTTTAGAGCCAGATCGCCAAGCAAGCAGGAAAACTATCTGGGCCACCTCCGAAGCAGACAGCGGAGGTCAGCTGAAGATTCTCAGAGCAGCGCCTGCACATTTTTGACAATCGGTCAAACACAAATTTTTTAATCGACTCAGGATCCGTAGTTTCACTCCTTCCCAAAGCAGCAGTAAGGACAGGATTAGCTCAACCTCTCACTCTATACGCAGCAAACAGCACACCAATCTCCACATTCGGAATTCACACAGACAACATATGCCTTGGACTGCGAAGAGAGTTCAAATGTACTTTCATTATCGCAGATGTGCCCCAAGCAATAATAGGCGCAGATTTTCTGGTGAAACATGGATTGCTGATAGACTTGAAAAACAAGCAATTGATAGACCCGTACACAGGCGTCAAATCCAGAAGAGAATTACATGGAACAAGGATACACTCAGTCGCAACCATTAAGGAAATAGGTCCAGAGGACGAGAGCGTAGCTCCAGCATATGCTGCACTTCTCAAGGACTACGCAGAAATATTCAAGCCAAACCTAGCTCCAATCAAGGCACAAGGCCTACCAGTGGACCATAAAATTATAACCATAGGCCACCCAGTGTTTGTGCGACCACGCAGGCTAACAGGTGAACGCCTAAAAGCAGCAAAGGATACGTTCACTGATCCGCTTAACAGAGGCATCGTAAGACCTTCAAATACCCAGTGGGCGAGCCCGCTCCACTTAGTGCCAAAGGCAAATGGGACGTGGCGTGCAGTAGGCGACTATAGAAAATTAAACGCTAATTAAGGATTTACTCCAACAAGCACAAGGAAGTGTCTTCTCAGTGTTAGACTTACAGAAGGACTTCTACCAGCTACCTATAGCAGAAGAGGATATACCGAAAACGGCTGTAACCACACCGTTCGGATTATTCGAATTCATGGGCACAGCCCTTGGACTCAGAAATGCAGCACAGACAATGCAGAGAACGACGAACCACCTGTTACGCAGGTTACCGTTCGCAAGAGCATACATTGACGATATTCTCGTCAGCTCAGCATCATACGAGGAACACCTCAAGCATCTGCGCATGCTACTAGACACTCTGAGCCAAGCAGGACTAAAACTGAATGCCGAAAAATGTACTTTCGGAAAAGCAGAGGTAAACTACCTGGGATTCCAGCTCTCTGCCCAAGGTTTTACTCCACCAAAGAATAGAGCCAGCTCCATCAAAAACTTTGCCAAGCCGTCAACAGCCACCGAACTCCGACGTTTCCTCGGAATCATAAACTACTAAAGAAGATGCATACCAAAAGCAGCTGAACTACAAGCGCCACTGCATGAACTGCTGAAAGGGACCAAGAAGCGCACCGCTCTGCGCTGGTCGACAGCAGCCGAAAAGGCATTTCTCGAATCAAGAGAAAGCATTGCCAACGCAGCGCGCACCACCTTCCTTCGGCCTGACGCGCCACTGACACTCCACACAGACGTTTCGGACGTAGCGTTAGGAGCAACGCTGGAACAGCAGCAAACAGACGGAAGTTGGCGACCATTGGGATTCTTCTCACACAAACTCGATCCAACACAGGTAAAATACAGTACCTATGATCGAGAATTGTTAGCAATCTACGCAGCACACTTTGAACGGATCTTAGAAGGACGTCAGTTTACGTGTTTCACGGACCACCGTCCTATAATTTACGCTGCGACGCAGAGATCCGATAAAGCTTCTCCTAGGCAAACGAGACACCTCGAATATATATTTAGATTTAACAATGAACTGCAGCATACCAAGGGTCAAGACAACATGGTGGCGGACGCTTTATCAAGATCCTCAGAAGAGAGAGAACGAGAAGAAGAAAAGGAACGAGAACAGAAACCAGAGCAACAAGTGATTGCAGAAGCAAGTACTATCTCCATGCCGTCACAACTGGATGCAGCGCAAATAACGGAAGCTCAAGCAAACGACGCCGAACTACCAGATGGAAACACATACGCAAGCCTCAATCTGCAAGAAATCAGGATGGAGGGACACATGGTGCTGTGTAATGTATCGCGAAACGTTGTACGACCATACCTCCCACCTAGTCTACGCAGAATGGCCTTTGAAGTAGTTCGCGGGTTAGCGCATCCAGGTGGAAAAACGACAGCCAACACAATGGCGCAAAAATTCGTTTGGACAGGAATCAAAAAAGACGTGCTGGAATGGGCCCGACAATGTGAGCCCTGTCAACTCTCAAAAGTCAGCAGACACAACAGAGCGGCTTTCGGCCGATTTAGAGAGCCGGACAATCGAATGGAATACGTCCATATAGATTTAATTAAAATGCCACTTGTTGCGGGAATGCAGTACTGCCTAACTATCATCGATAGATTCACTCGATGGACGCAGGCTATTCCAGTTCCAAATATGCAAGCTTCCACAATCGCCAAAGCATTTATGGATAATTGGGTCAGCTGTTTTGGACCACCTCTACTCATCACGTCAGATAGAGGAGCACAATTCGAGTCCGAATTATTCCAGCAGCTCGCTCAAGCAATAGGCGCGAAGCTGTGCAAAACGACATCGTACCACCCACAATCTAACGGAATGGTGGAACGATTCTATATGACCTTAAAGGCAGCCCTACGATGCTGACCGCATTCATGGATAGACAGACTTCCTATGGTATTGTTAGGCCTTAGAACAGCCCATAAAGAAGATTTAGAAGCATCCGCAGCAAAAATGCTTTTCGGAATGACTCTAAGGATTCCCGGAGAATTTTTTGTCTAGTCATCCGCCCCAGCAAACCAAGACATTTTCGTCAAGAGTCTAAAACAGCTATTCACAGCGATAAGTCCTGTACCTGCTTCAAGACACTCGAAATTAAATCCTTTCGACCACAGGGACCTTTGCACGTGCACACACGTGTTCAAAAGAATCGACAGCCTCAGGAAACCGCTGGAAGCGCCATATACAGGCCCGCACAAGGTAATAAGAAGGATATCAGAGAGAAATTACTTCATAGAGATAAACGGCAAGGAGAAAGTCGTGTCATTGGTCTTATATTGAGACTGCGGTAGATGTATTTGTTATCCAGCATTGATAAACTTAATGGTAAACAAGGAAGATATTGAGCTTGAAAGAAATAGTCCTTAAACTCAGCAGATCAATGATGATGTAATCGAAGAACTCTATAAATTAATATTAACCTTAGCATTTGCATTAATAAAATTATATAATAAACGAAAAATTTAAATTTAAAATGTTTTTTTGGCCAATTAAAAAATATAGTTACTTGACTATTTATCACATGATTTCACAACTTTCTATTGTTTGCTTTAGAAATTTGTAAGTTTATCATTGCAATAGAATTGTTTGTGAAAATAAAAATGTTTCATTGAGCACCTGAGATTTATATCGTTATATAACTTATGTGACATTAAAATTGATCAATTATAATATAATAGTATTCTTAAATTTTTTAAATTTATAGTAATATTTTTAACTTAATTAAAAAACTTTACAACATTGTTTCTTTAATTATTATTGATTTTATATATAAGCATATATGTCTGCATTTTACTTTTTTTAAACTTTTTTTTAAGGAGATTTCACAACTCCTTTTTTTTTAGTTTTCTTAAAATCATCTTACAGTCGGGCTGCCCAAATTAATGTAAAAAGACTAACAAGGGAACCATCCCAACTCGACCCCACCGATTTTGATGATTTTTGGATATATTATAGTACTTGAAAAAATAATAGATACGTATTTTTTCTTATCGGCTGACATCTACTTTTAAGGGGTGAAATCCACCCCCAAAGTCAATCCCTAAAATTATTTTTTTTAATATTTCTCAGCATCTAATGAATATTTTGAAATAAACTCAACGCCAAAAAATTTCTTATGAAAAGGCGCTTCTAAGGACACAACATATATGCCGAAGAGTT